>DF236970.1:353859-380246 GCA_000708835.1 Klebsormidium nitens | reverse complement strand
GTGCCACGTGTAAGGAATGACGCTTTCGACATCCGACGTGCAATGATGACGCTTATGACATCCGGGTGCAATGATGCCGACGCTTTCATCATCCGACGTGCTGCGTGCACGTTTTCCATGGACGCAAGTTCGTATACGAAAGGCGTTTCACTCACTATCATTCCACGCCGCATGGCAGACGTCACATGTACATACCGTATCATCTGGTAGGTACGGTACTACAAACAAGGGCGGCGGCCATACCTACGTCTACAGTATGTTGCTGCTTCGGGCGGCCCGATTCGATGTCTGGAATAATTAGTTTTCAAAGAGTCTGGACTACCGTAGGTAGGCTGCGCTGCCATCATGATCCTCATGATCCATAGCCTGTGTCGGCAGTGATCCCGCATTGCTAATCAACTGATCTTTGCCGCTGGACTACGTGTGCACAGGAACCATGCCGCCTTGCAGATGGGAGGAAAAGTAACGAGCCATTGAGCAAGTCAACGGAGTGGAAATCTGGTATCTTACATTTTGTTAAACTCAAGAAACGACTTGGACGATGTTGAAGCACACGGTGGCATGCCGTGCGATAATCAGGTGAACCGTGGATGCTAGGCGGTCAAGAATGCAACGTTCAATCGAGCTTTCTAACCTGTATTCAGCACCCCTAATACGTGCACATATCCGTGTTCCGGCTCTAATAAGACGGAAGGCTATGAGATCAATCGGAAGACTCGCGATCTGAGAGGGATCAGGGACACGAACCACCAACCGGAGTCGACACATCAAAGAGACTAATAACGGGCCGGTTCCACAGTAGATTGACAAATTCACATACCCACTTTCTCCACCTGCGACTCCTCAAATGTCCGACTCGTCGAAGCACTCATCAGCCGACGCATAATCTTCGTTCGAGTCCGCAGACGACGACGTCCCTGAAACAGTTGCTAGCAACCTTGGGCTTTCGTTCCGCCCACCGAACACTGCCCCCCTCTCCAAAGCGCTGTTCCCTTTCTCTTCCCCAAGGACCGAAACGGCAGTAGCAAGTACCTGCTGCCCACTCGCCCCTACCGTCTCCTTCCCCTCGTTCGGAGTTTTCCTTTCGACCATGCCGCTGGCACCCCCCTCATTTCCCAAGCTTTCTTGTCCCCACCCACTTGTACTCGGCTGATCGTCGCCCGTTGCCGCACTCTCCCCTCCAATCCGCATTCCCCCTTCCTCCTTTTCCCCCTCATTCCCCTCCCCAATCCCGCCACTTTTTCCCTCCCCCGTGGCCACCCCCTCACCACTCTGCAAGCCCCCCCCTTGCTTCTCTTCCTCTCCCCCCCCTGGCCCCCGGCGCTTTTCACCCCCCCCGCCGCTTTCCTGGCCGGATACTCCCCGCACACCACGCAAAACATCTGGCTCGGTTGCTGGAGCTCATACCCGCACGCGACGCACGGGTCCGCACCCCACCGGACCATTTCGGGCGGGCCCCCCGGTCCGAAGACCGTCCGAAAGGCCCTGTAGTAGTGCAAGTGCTCCGCGTTCCGGATCCTTACCTGGTCTTGTGCGAGTATCTTTTTCTGGGCGGCCGCTAACTCGGCGTCGGACAGGGCCTCTTTGAAGCGGGCGGGGAGGACGGTGGTGCCACACCCGACCTGCAAAACGACGAACAATGATGAGCGGTTCACCAGGAATTTATGGTATTTAAAAACGAGCTTGAGGGGCCCTCGAGCGGTCATAACATACAGTGGCAAGAGACAAAAAGTCTCTTCTGCTCCAACACGGTATGCCAGTCTGCAGGCTTCATCCGACGAGCTGTGTGTGGCCAGATTTAGGGCAGATTCATTAGGAAAAAAGAAAGGCACAACCCTAGGATTGGATGGTGTCTCAATGAGCCCTCTTCTACGCAAGTGTGTCGGTTATGATCCAGGTAAGTGCGCCTGAAGGTGGTGTGACGGTTCTGTCAAATAAGCGGTCACGAAAACGTTTGGGAATCTGTCGCGTACTGATTGCTGGTGGGGTTCTAAGAGCCGGATTCTGAACCAGTCAAATGCAATCGCAACTGGCGTGAATCACTCAATAAGCAGCAGACGCCTCAAGTTGCCAACGAAGAAACGGGAGAGCAAGTATCATCAGCGCACAGGTTTTCCAACAGGTCGTCAAAAATCGCTACCCGCGCTTGTTACTCCGAAATACGATCATAAGCGCACCTCGATTGGGTCCTTGCTGCGCCACGCCGCATAGACTCCGGGGAACGCTTCCCTTAACGCCAACTTCCCGTGCACGGTTTCCCCGCCCAGCCTTCCCAAGTCTTCCGCCCGGCAAGTCCGCTCAATTCCGCTCCAGACGCTCTCCGTCAGCAGGTCCGCCGGAACCGGGCCCACTAGATCTTCCCGCGCCAGACTGGCGAGCGCATGATCGACGAATTTCGGGAAGAGGTACGGCTGTCGGACTTCGATCCCGAGCGCCGCGCCGAGCGGCACTGCGGAGAAGCGCATGACGGAGCGCAGATGGGTACGGTACTCGGCGAACTTTTCGGGGGAGAGGCCGTGCGTGAACGAGTACCTGATAGGCGAGAGGTATCCGTTAATTTACGTGAAAGATCTGAGTGCGCAGCATTCCTGGGCACCTTTGCACTCATGCAAACATGATTTTGTGTGCAGCATGCGTCAAAACGTTGCTATGACTCGCTGATTTACGTCAGAAATGGGAGTAGGAGGCAGCCAGGAAATGATGGGGAGAGGATGCCTGAGGGCGTGCCTTCTTTAAGACGGTCTGGATCCGACTTGTAACAAAGCAGCGTATTGAAGAGCACCTTTTCGGAATTTGGTCGAAATTCTGCTATTTCAACACAACTGTTAAGATGTTTGCAATGATCCGTTATGTACGCTGTGCATATTCCGCAACCTTCTGTCTGACTTGGCGATGGCGCGATAGGAAACATCTTGAAAAGCAGTGCTGTATACAAAACCGACCTCGAGCGGATTCTCAGCAAATTACCCCCCCCCCCCAGTAGCTCATAGGCCTCGTCGCTAGTGATTGCGGGAGGGTTTCCTGAAAGGTGTGCCCAGTTCGGCAAAACCTGTGACACTCGGGGGTTTAAAAAGATCAAATACTTTGAGACAAGAAGAGCTGTTAAACCCAACAAAGCTCAGATTCACAAAACAGTAAACAATGCGAATTGCTCACCCCCTCCAGCAGCTCACCGGCCCTGTCGCCGCCCTGTTAAACACGCTCGTGTGGCCCCGTCACTGCGCCCTCCCCCAGGTTTGAAAGTCAACCAACGTCCTTTCAAACATGATCGAAGTCTCTTAAACGACAAATGAGTTTGAGCGGACTCTCAGAAGTGCACTTACCCCCCCAGTAGCTCATCGGCCCCGTCTCCGGTGATCACGCTCGTGTGCACCCGTCACTCCGCCCTCTCCCAGGCCGTTCTTGTGAACTTTACATTTCATCTAGAAAGAGACGTTAAGTCTGAGCGGAGTCTCAGGAGTTCACTCACCCCCCCAGCAGCTCATCGGCCCCGTCTCCGGTGATCGCGCTCGTGTGCCCGCGTCTGTGTGCCTCCCGCAGCGCAGCCGCTACTGCGATGCTGTTGCGGACCTCCATCGGGTCGAACGTCCGCAGCGTGCGGACGACGAACTCCAGCTCCAGGTCCAGGAGCGCCTCGGGCGTCCGCGTCTCGATCTAGAGCGGGATAAAAAAGAACAGCAGAATTTAGCTCGTAACTTTTATGTGGCCGGAGCCTGTGGTAGCTAGAGTTAATATTGTCTGCACAACAAACTCCAGCTCCGAATCCAGGAGCGCCTCGGGCGTCCGCGTCTCGATCTAGAGCGGGATGGAAAAATACAAAATTTGGCACTTCGTAGTGATGAGATTGAAGGATCCCGTGGAAGCTAGAACTATTGTACTTCGCATCAGAAGATTCAGCTCCGCGTCTCGAGCATCTTGGGAGGCCGCGTGTCGGTCTAGAGCGAAATGATAGAACTCTTAAGGCTGAAAATTCGTGGTAGAGCGGGATGAAAACCATCTCAAGAATCTGCCTTTGCCATAGAGCAGGAGAGATAGACCTTGATGATATATGCTATCCTGAGAAAGCGGGATGAGTAGAATCTCGAGATTGTGACCTCGTGGAGAAAGATTGATACGGTTTCGCATCTGTGCATCAGATTCTGAAGCGGGATGGATAAAACCTCAAGAATGTGACATTGTCATAGAGCAGGATCCATAAGCCTTCAGGCTGCACTCACCACCGTATGGCGCAGTCCGCACCGCTTCGCAATCTCTTCCGCGTACCGCCGGTCCGTTGCATGCTCCCCCGTAAGAACCGTAAGCGCTTCCTTTATTCTCGACGCAGTTTCTGCGCTCTTTTGCTGACCTTCCCTGCTTATTTCACCTGTCGTTTGACGATTGGCGGCGTTTGCGCTGCTCGTATCTATATGCTCTGGGCGTTTATCATAGCTCTGCGACTGATCTGTGATTAGAACGCTGTCTGCCCGGGGAGCGCTTATAGAAGTGGGCCTGGTCGTGCTATTGCTTATCGGCTGCTGCATATGTATGCGGACCTCTGCTTGCTTATGCTCGTCTAACCTTTTAAGCGGGTCATCATTGAGTTCTCCATACTCGTTAATAGGCATATTGTTTCCCGTACCAGATAACTGCTCTTCGTCCACTCTGCCACCACCGTCCTTGACCTCACCCATTCCGTCCGCATCCGTTCCGTCCGTATTCATTCCGTTTCCGTCCGTTCCGTTTCCCACCCCCGCCGCTGCCAACTCCGCTAGTACACACGTGTCCAGCCCCCCACTCAGAATGATGCAGTCCGCAGGCAGGGCCGCCTCGACGGCCTCCTCCAAAACGGTTCTCAGCTCCTCCGCTTTGGCCGTGAGCGGACGCATTCGGACGCCCTCAAAAGACGTTCGGACGCCCTTCGTAGTTGTTCGGACGCTTTCCTCAGACGTACGACCGCCCTGAGAAGCCGATTGGACGCCCTCCGGACCAGTACGGACGGCCACAGAAGCCGTACGGACGCCTTCCGCATCTCCAGGGACGTCGTCCGAGACTGAACGGCCGCCTTCAGCACTCGTACGAACGCCCTCAGAAGCCGTACGGACGCCCTCAGGGGTGCCAGGTGTGCGAGGGTCAGCGTCCGAAACGGGCCCTGCCTCAGAGGGGAAGTCGGCGCCAGTGGATTGGACGTTGTCCAGCCCTGTTGGAGGAAGAGGCAACATTAGAAACAAAGCAGTTACCATCTATCGTTGACAGCCGCAAACTTTTGCAACTGTAGGCCTTCTTGGAAGTATGAAGCCTTTAAAATCAAGCTTTGCTTTCACTAAGCAGAAGGTCAATCACGCAGTAACAGAAGGCGAGCACTTGCATGACGAGAATTACAGGTGTGCTTCCAGTCAACAGAGATCACGGAACCCTTCTGACTGGTCCAGATAATTCCAGAACCCAATTTTTTCTTGGACTGATCAAGATACCTTGAATTTTGACAAAAATCAATTCTTCCACTGGTAAGAAGCGCGGACTGTCTGAATTCTTTAACATATCGGCGAAGCTCGACATGTGCAATACTCCATTCATACAGAAAACAATCCCCAGATCAGCACCGACTGAAACCTTGACAGAAAACCTGGCCTTACCAGCGGCCGCCGTGACTCCCTCCATTCCGATCTCCCCCCACATCCATCGGTCCATACTCCTCCGAATGCTATCCTCCAAGCTGTTGATATCATTATCATACCCCGACTCTCCCCCCAGGGTTTCCATCGGCTCTAACCCGGTTTCTTCCACTAACTCCGCCGGGTCAAGCGTTTTAGGGTTTGACCACGGATCCAGGGACGCGTCCAAGCTGAGATAGGGCAGCACAGAAAGAGGGGAGAACCGAGGCGAGGCCAGAGCTTGCGGCGAGCTAGGCGATTTTGGGGGGCGGTAACCGTTTTCCCGTAACCGTCCGTTTCCCAGCGGGGAGGAAAGGGGGGACAGCGAAGGGCTGCTAGGGGGGGAAGGGGAAGACTGCCCCCCCCCCCGCGACAGATCCAGAGCCGGGAATACCGGCAGCCCCCTCGGGAGCTCCGCCGGCGCGAAGGGCGGGGACGTCGGCACCGGTGTGAAATGGCGCCCGGTGCGAATGGGCGACAGGGTCTTGAGCGCGGGAACGCTCCCGAGGTCCATAAGCGCGGGCAGATCGGACGGGTTTGGCAGCATGGAAAAGTTGGGGGGCTTGGAGGGGCGGTTCGGGGGCGGAGGCGCGCGACGTAGGGGGAGTCCGGAATGGGACTCAGCGGGGGGGAAGTTTGGGTCTGGGTTTCGAGCAGATTAGCCATAAACCCAGGACGAGATGCCATCGGCGAAAGCAGCTCGCCGGGTGGGGGCGGCGAGACTGGCGGGGGAGTCGAGGGCCGCGCCGGGGGGGTGATGACGTCAGCGTGGGGCGGGCTGACGTCGGCGTCGGGCCGTTTGCTGACGTCGAGGGAGAGGGGCCGCCCTACGAGATGGATGCGCTTGAAGGCCGAGTGCTCGACACCGCCTCCCTCCAGGGGGGACTTGTTGCCCGCCGTTTCCACCCCCCTTTCGCCTCGGTCTCTGGGAGACTCTAACGAGACGCTCTCTAGTTCCGGCGATCCGCTGTTTCCTGCAGCATGTGGACCGGAGCTCTCCAGCGGGGAATGGGGCCCCTCGAAAACGGTCAGCCCTGTCGTTTCGACTTCAAGCCGGGGGCGCACTTTTTCTGCTCCGCGCACCCCCGGTCTATCGTCGCTGAGTGAGTTTGACCTGTCCTTTAGCCACTCTTTCCCCCTGCCGAGTTCCTCCTTCTCCGACCCAAACTCCTTCTCTTCACGGACACCAAAACCCGCTTCGTCTGCAAACCTGGTCGAGTTCGTTTCCGTTTGCCTCCGGCCCCGGCCAAAGTCAAATGGAAACTGCTTTTCGAACTCGTCCAGGCTCGGGGGAGTTTGCGGTGTCCTCGGGGTTTCGGGCCACGTGGGGGGGTGCGACGAGGGCCATCGCGTTGGCGACGACTTCAACGAGTCGGGCGAGAGGACACGTGGCTCCTGCCAGCTTCTAGGTTCCGGCGGCGGGTTAAGATCGTAGTTAGGGTGACCCGCCGAGCTGGTATCGAATGAGAACTCGCCTCTTTTGGGCACCGGCAGCGGCTGCGCTTTCGCACGGGAACCGTAACCCATCCCCGCTGGTTTGCTAACCGGCTCCGTTTGCGCCTGGCGCGCACTACCCACTTCACCTGACGTCACGTCCGCCTCATTGACGTTACCCCTCCGCTCCTCACTCTCGCGCCTCCGCACCCCTTCTGCAATAGCGTCCAGCTCGCTGTCGAGAACCAGACCCTGGGTTAGGCCAGAACCTTCGCTTAACGCCTCTCCTTCCCTCCCCCCTCTCTCGAGAGACCACTTCGCTTCGGCAAGTGGCAATTCGACCAGGCTTTCAAAATCATCGTCGGACTCACTGTCCGAATCCGAGAACCCCCCCAGAACCACGTCCCGATTCCCCGTCCAGCCTTCCTCGTCGCTATCATTCCCCATCCAGAACTCCTCCCGCTCTTCCGGGGGGTTCGCTGCCCCGGGGCTCGAGCCCATCGGCGAACCCCCCCACGGGGGGGTGCCAGCCGCACTCTCAAACAGTCTGAAACCGGACCCCCCCGGAGTGGAAACTGGGCTCTCTGCTCGGGGACTGTCTACATGCGCATGCCCGTTCGCACCCCCCTTCTCCCTGTGCAAGTCTGACCCCCCCGAAAAATGTCCGCCGTTGGATTGCGACCTGGTCTCCGCACCCTGGAGCCACGTGGGCAGGGGAGGGGGGCGCCTGGGGTGCGCGGCGGGCCGAGGGACTGCGCTGACGTCACTGCTGACGTCGGTTGGCGGAGAGATGGCGGGACGCCTGACGTAGGCGCTGCCTTCGAGACCCGACCTTTTAGGAAAAAGGAGGAGTACATGTCAACTATGAAGGAATCGGCGGCCTTCACTCGATCTTGGATGGCAATGGCAGAAACCCAAAGCGTAGTACAACTCCGGTGGCTGAGCAACGGGAACACCGTCTCCGACGAATTATAGAAAGAGGGTTGACACATTCCACATCTGGTTACGGCAAGAGTTCTTGAGGAACGAACGAAGCAAGGGCCGAGAAGGACCAAAAGCATATCAGCCAACTCTGCTTGCGCAAATTCGTGGCCGTTCTTCTTGGCTTCCGACCTGACTCCACAAGTGAGGCGGCTTTTCCACAATACCGACTATTGAAAGCAGCTAGTAGTGGGCCTGACAGAAACCACGCTGTGTTGAGAGAGAGTACGGATTCAGGGATCTACTCAGGGGTTCAGGAGCTCACTGATAATTGAGATCGGAATGGCGGACCGGACGGAAATGTTGAACGGACGAATGCAGTGATTGACAGCCACATCAAACAGCGTCGAAGAACGTCAGATTGGGAGGACAATCCAACGACGTCAACTCCTGCTTATCACAAACCTCCGAAGAAAAAGAATCAACCACGAGAGACAAAATAGGCAAGATCCTCAGCTTCGGAGCAGCTAGTAACCCAAAAACACCCAACTCAAAAGCAGAGTCTCCTCCACTATCGACTCGCAATACAAATGCTTGTGACCTCGACCAAGTCACTGAAACAGACTCAAACCAAGCCCGGAAGAAACAGCCAAGCAAGTATTTCTGCAATACAAAAAAGTGACGCCCAGAATCCCACCTGCCGCCGTGCAAAATCTCCGCCATCAGTCTCGCGCTCTCAACCGCCGCCGCCGCCGAACTCGTGTTGAAATACTCGTCCCCATTCACGACATAAACCCTTCCGTTCCTAACCGCCCTTAACCCCGCCCAGCCCGCCTGTTTCTCCAGCGCCTCCACGTCCTTAACCCCACGGTCAAGGCCTAACCCGCAGCACATAACCACGATAACCTCTGGCTGGGCTTCCGCCAGGGTTTCAAGCGTCACTTTCGGGCTGCCCCCCCCCTTTTCACCCAGCAGATTTACCCCCCCGGCGCAGGAAACTATTTCGGGAACCCAGTAACCGGCGCCGATCAGGGGGTCGGTCCACTGGAGACAGGCGACGCTGAGGGGGGGCATTCCGTCGCTGTACTGGGGGGTGTTCCGCCGGATCGAGTCCCATTCCGCTCGGAGCGACTTGATGAGCGCCTCGCCCTTTTCGGACACGTTGAGGGCGTCGGCGATGATCCGGACGTTCTCCCAAACGTCGGACATCTGCAGAGAAGATGGACGTTCGAAGCATCAATACGCGGCTTTGACGGATGCCTGAACGACTCCAAGGATTGGATGTTTTCTTGGCCTGAGTTGGAAACCACGAGGACAAGGTCTGCAGTTTGCCAAGCATTGCGGTATGTTGAGAACGGATGTGTGATCGAAGTTGCTCAGAAGGAGATTTTGGCAGCCGGCACAGCCACGTGGACTCGACCAGAGGGAGGATCGCGCTTCTGTCCCTTCCGGAATGTCGGAGGGTGTACAGTCGGTGTTACGTGACACACAAATATTCGCAAACACAACCTCGCTTCTAGATCCTAACAATAAATGGACAATGGCAGTTCCCTACCGAGCAGTGTTGCAAGACAAGCTGGCTTTGGTGCGATACATACCATCTTGGGAAATCGTGCTTCATTGGGACGCGCACAGGGGCATCTCAAAGAGCGTTACTCATAGCCAGCGTGCCGTCTGCCGACAGCCCAGAAGAACCGGCGGTAAATATCGGAAGGAAAGCAAAGCGCAAAAAGGCTTGCATAATGCCCATACTTGGAAGTTCAAGCATGCAGGAACCCGTTCCGAAGCGTCGAAGCTTATCAGCAACATGTATCGGCCACATGTCAATGCTCACAGGTGCTGATTACCATGAAAGTCAAGTGCCAGCGGCGTTCGAGAAGATCTCTGAGTTACTGACCATTCTTTCGACGCTCTTGCAAACAAGACAAGTGATTCCGAACATCTCTGTACTCAAAAAACGTGCCAAGAACTTAGAGCATCTTGAAGCTGACGAAAGAAAGACGAGATGTTAGCTTACAAGCTCACAAAACCGGCGCGGCACTCAGAACTTCGAGAGGGTAGCATGCAAAGGATGCCAATGAGAGCAACGGCGTCATGGGCAGACGACCACATTTGGTGGGTCGGTACAATGCCCAATATGTCCTGATCATCGCCAATGCCACAAATGACTCGAGACAGAGTTGACGGCAGTATCTAAGCACCAGACAAAAGCTACAATCTCCACTCGGAATATAAGACCGATATGCACCCTTTGAAAACACGAAAGTGAGCCATCAGGATCAGAAGCTTTCGGCAAAGTCTCACCCAGACCAGTGGGTTAGATTCCAGAACGCAAAGGGCCGCAAAATGGAAGGTCAAGGCAGCAGTTCCTGTTTTGCACCGACTCGTCTCTTCATTAGAACGTGGGCTGTAAAAGGGGGGGGTGGAGTAAGGCTGCAATTGCTCGAGGAACTCAGCAGTAGCTAGAATACCAGATATGTGGTTATTGGGAAGATGACTTTAATTTAAGCGATGTGTGCAATCTATACCAACGAAACATGCAGGTTATTCGGTCCTTCTACTAAAATCCCAGAAAAGCCCACCATACAGGGTGGGAGAAGAGGGAGAGAAGAGGGGCAACTCGGCCATTAAAGGCACCAGCCTCCAACAATCCCGATGTGGCAGCCAAGAACGACAAGCATTGACATAGAACTCATTCGGTCACTAATCTCAAACGCCGAATTCCGGTCAGGTTGCTCACGTCGTCCTGCATCATTCATTCCGAATAGACCGTCAAAGTCGCCTGTCAAAGTAGCGCGCCTGTTCGTTGCCCCTAAGGGCTTGTGAAAGCGCAACGCTTCAACCCCAGCACAGATCCGGGAGAATGGGTGGATCCAGTGGCAAAGATCATCCAAACGATCGCCGCAGATAAATTGGAGAGCGGAAAAGGGCAGTTGCACTCTCAAGGCGTCCCTCTGACAGGTCATACGAAAAGCTTCTTCTTGCAGGCGAGATTTGCTAACGGTCCTGACAACGCAAGAGACACAAGCTGTTCGTTGTACCACTACTGCAACAACCCCTCTGACGACATGCGTAACTGGCGTCCGGACAACGGATGATTTTTGAGATTGCACTCTCAGAGAAACTTTGTCATTACCAGTCTGCCCTGATAATAGTGGACTTACCGACATCATGATACACACTAAAAGGACCACTAACTTTTTTCAGAAACACATCCAGTGCGCTGGCGAGAGGGTCAGACTATACCGTGCAATTTTTGTTTACCAAACTGAGCATAAGACTCTACCACATGTCGAAAGTGATAAGAATGCAGAAAATGCGGACGAACCATCTTTACCTACCAACGGACCAGAATTCCAACATTGCTCCCTTGCCAAAAGTGAAGACATCCGCAAGATTGGATGTTGTGAGAATTTTCCCTCTCAAAAGCCAGCGAAAGCAGAGTGGGCAGCTTTTGTGCCAATCCACAACAAAGACATGACCTCACGCGCAGAGCGACATGCCAGGCGTTGGTGTGAGACCGCGCTCTCATGCATTTGTAGACGCTGAAAAGGTGCAGTCGAAACGCAGAATCAGCATGCAACAGATCATGGAGTCTCTCGTGTGCCCAAACGAGATTTGGCCTCAGAGGGACCTCAGGGTTACCAAGAATAAGGACCGGTGTTCTAGTCCTCAGGAGAAGCCTCGTCCTAGCCTAACCAAAACTGACAACGGGAGACTGCATAAGATTCAACATTCGGAATTCTGGATCGTGCAACAACTTTTGTGCAGTTGCTGACAAGAGTGCAGCATGATGTATAGTGCATCGTGCGAACAACAAGGAGCTGAAATCTGGCAATGACTCCTTAGAACCAAACCCTACGAAATGAACTCTTCATAGTCCAGAAGATGTCAGATCGAGACGAAAACATGGAAAATGCTCGAGAGGGTCGAAATCCTGCAACTTGGTCGACGCATTCTCGTTCCTAACGGTTGGGATATGTAAACGACTGATGAAGAACGTATTCAACTTGCTTTTCACAGACAAACTTAAAGACGTGCTGTGGCACAGAGGTGTCGCTGTACAGTCGGCAACGAATGGAGAGTGGACACATGTTCGTACCCTCTTTCTCGAAAGATGGCGTCAACCTAGGCCCACATCTGGGCGCCGCCCATGTAAAAGCCCATCATCGCCATTTTTGCGCTCAGAGAAACGAACCCAACGCGAAAGGGATCACCCAAAGAGCGAGGCAGGACAATAATGGTGTCTAAAAATTGGCTCATAGAGGACGCTACAAGTGCACTGAGGCCCCACCGAGGTGCTCAAGACTGGGTGTCTCGTCTTTGCCAATCAGATAAAAACAGAGACTTCGTCTTTGCAACACAGTGGCAGAAAGAACTTTCTTGGGAGCACATTGGATCAAAAGCGTGCCGAATCAGCCGACGGATGGCATCCGCCTCAGCACTCAGATCCTGGCGGCCATGGCACTTCAGAAAGCACCCTTCCGTGCTACGAGCATCCCCAATGCCATCGTTGGCTCGCTGAATATCCAGAAATCACTCGCTGCCGGCCGAGCGCAGAAAGAGGCAAACGTGAGGAACACAATTCTTTCACAAGCATACTACCTTGAAACAGACTCTTTCAGCAAGAGAACGAAGGTCCGAGATTGTTGCATGACACGAACACCAAGCAGACGATATCTCGTGGTAGAGGGTGTATAACGGTTACTTGAGAAACCTTGAAGGCTCTCCGGGGTGGGCATCAGTTCAGAATGACACCGATGAGCAGTTCAAACCCAGAGCAGGTATCGCATCCCATCCCACAGTTTGTCCAACATGTTTGGCAGCCAGCAAGCTCTTTTGTTTCTAAATCGCACGAAGCAGCTTCTAATCCTACGCACCAGCTTTGATAAGTCAGACTCTTCATGGAGGGTGTCAAAAGCAATGTCCTCCACTCGTCAGCACGATTCGCCCTTGTACGAGTCAAAAAGGCTCAAGAGGCCAGAGCATTTGCGACCAAGAACGGTCGACTGGTTCAAATAACGATGTTGTGGATTCTGAAGCCCACACAGCAGTACAACTTTGTCGACATGTGAGTTCGGAACAAAAACGCGGGCGGATTTCTGTGTACTTATCACAACAAGATGAGAGCACGAAGCGAAGCACGAACATAGTCCTGTTTGCCCAGAGCAGATAAGATAGAAAAAGGAAGAAGATGACCGCCCAGAGCAAACAAGATAGAAAAGGAAGAAGGTTACCGCAACTGCCAACATCAGCAACCACTCGACTGAGATACTCATGACTCAAGAAGGAGTCGGCCACGCGAGTGCCTGCTCGCTTGCCGGACCGAAGGGATAATCAAGCGAACTGAAAGCAGACTACTTACAGACAGTCGTACTGAAAACCGTTAAGCTTTGGTTATGCAGGCCGGTCAAGCGAGCTGACTTTGCTGATTGGAAACGTCGCGCAATCCTCGAATACTCCTTACTAGCTCCGCGAGGAGAGTTTGATTGCAAATCAAAACCCAAAAGTTAAGACGAGTGGCACTCAGACATCCCTGCAGCGCTGGCGATGAGCTGCCAAATTCTGCGCCACCTCAGCCCAGCAGTCTTCACAGCCCCCCACCAACCGTTTGAGAGCACCAGTCGGCTTTGTCGCATATCGCGCCTCGCAGATTGCGACGCTGATATGGAGGTGAAAGGACGAGCGACATGACTGCTTGTCTGACCTTCCTTGCCCTTCTTCGACAGCTTTGACGTTGGCAATCGGGTTCGTCATTAGGCGACTGACCGCCAAAGTGCGATCAATTCCACCGACTTCACAGCCCCCAAACATGCCCTCTTTCTGACAAATCCACGTTCTGAGCAGCTTTCCTCTGGATAAAAGTGTCCTCTGGTAAACAGTGTCGAACCCCTTCGGCCACCTGTCTAGTAATTACGGCGTTGGTAACGTGAAGCCATCAAGTAGAATCGAGGCGGATTCTAGGGTCACGTGCCAACAGGCGGATCCAAGTGCACTCGGAAACCGTGGCATCAAGCTGAAGTTCCTGCTGCCACTTTAAACCTTCAAAAGTGGCAGCAGCAGCCAAACTACAGCTTCATCGGGGCCACAACCATACTCCGTCCAAGATCGATGTGCGTCAGAGTTTTTCTCACGATCATTCAGGTGCTTCGGCCAATGGCTTCTCAAAAACCCCCTGGGCTAATCATAACCCAACACGCGTTGGCATCATCGCCGGCGCTGAAACTTGTGCCAACAACGAATGATTAGAGCAGTCCGAAGACTGGTTTTTTGTAGAAGGAACGGTAAAATTTAAGACCAATTTAGCTCGTCCTTTCACCCGTCGGAGCATCGCGCAGAACAGAAGGTGGGAATCTGATCAGACGAGAGGAAGGTACCCTACGTTACGACGCAGCTTCTTGCAACGCTGCGCAGTGGGTTGAGGAAGAGTATCGAACACAGCGAAAGTCGCCAACGTCATGACATGCTGACTGGGTCTAGCCGTCTTCCAAGGAAAAAATCTCAGTCGCAATGGGATCGTACAAAAAAAGCTCCTAAGAAGCGCAAAATAAGGACCCTACATTCTACCGGGATGACTCTTTAACAGTTGGAAATCGTCCTAAAAGAAGGAACAACAGCACGGTTGACGACAGATTGCCCCATCATCTCAAAGCACGAGAAAGTCATTAGCCACAACCGGCCCAATCATAGGGTTTAAGCAACGCTATGGCATCCAACAAAAAATTACCATTGAAATCACTAAGCAGTGCGCTTCATTTTGGTCTGCTTCATTGCCCACTCTACAGACAACGTACGAGCTTGCCGCCCTTATGACTCTCTTGACCCGCTTTCCCGTGAGGAACGCAGAAGAACAGAAGCTCTTTCACAGCCAGTTGGACTGTTGGTCCGCCTGGCGCTTTGAAAGGATGAACGGATCCGGATGAGACCAAAAGCGAAAGGAAAGGAGTGTCCAAATAAAGGCGGCTTTTGCAAGCAGTCTTGCTGAAAGGAGAAGAGCATGAGAAGGCAATGCACTTGGAGCTCAAAATGGGCTTTTCGTTGGCAGATAATCTGCCTTCTCATTCGCTTGGTCGGATGGCATTCGGGCAAAATAGCGTGGATGAGCTAGCACGAATGTTGCTCCGCTCATCCTGCGTCGTCATAGCCAAACCGCTCTTTGCTGATGCAATGATGTACTACCACATACACGAACACGCTTTTAAGAAAGGACTTCATGGCATAAGCGTCAGGAAGGGCTCACTCGCAAGACTGGCACGCTATGAATGCCACAGACGCCATTTCGGCCTTGAGCAGACAGATTGACAAGACCAATCAATGGACTGCACACAGTGCCTAGTTCTTTGGGGCCGGAGCAACCTACGACGCTTTCCTATTCTTCAGTCCGAGAAAGTGCGCACTTCATTCATGCACACTTTCAACACCAAATTGTTTCGCGAAGAGACCTCAAAGAAGGGAAGGAACGAGCTATGAACCTTTTGAGCCGCTTTGTGAAGGGTCTTGAGTTGGAAGTAGCTTAGATGAGCTTTGATATTGTTGAACGAAATCGCGCAGATCGAGGTGCCACTACTCCTCAACCCGAGTAAGAATCTCAGCTTTTGGGCGTTCAAGTTGTACTGATTAACGATCGAAGGAAGGGATCGACACGTGGCATCAGCATCTCTGTATCCTTGGGCAGTCGAGCCCAGCTTTGAAAGCTGCATCCAAGCCATCAATAAGCAACTTGGATTGCTTCTGAGTAAAAAGGTGCCCCTGATAACGGGATGACAATCCGCACAAGCGACACATGAACAACTGGCGGTTACAAACGGCTGACTGTAAGCAAGGTGCAATGCATTCAAAAACGGGCATCACAGACAAATTTAAGCTTAGAAGCAGATAAAGAGAACCTCAGCACTTTGGACGATCCTAGGATCAGGATTGTCCAACTGGTCGCGCTTGTAAGAAAATGCAACAATGAGCCAAGTGGGGGGGAGCGAGGAAACCAGAACAGCAACGGCCATTGTTGCCTGCGGAATAGAGGCAAGAAAGGGCGGCTCTCTGGAGGGTCCTGGTCTGAGCGTCAATACCCGGCTCAGCTTCACATTCTTCACAGCCAACCGAAGATGGCGTTCTGAAAGCCTGTCTAACAACCAATTAGCGCTCAAACAAAGAAGGTAGCGTCAGAACACAGCGCAACTTCGCACAGTAATGGAAGGATCGACAAGCAACGCTCTTGACAAAGCGGCAAGCATTTGACAACACAGCCGTCACTGGGCGAGGACTGCACGCAAGAACGTGTATGCTGACACCACAAAGTCTCACAATCTCACAGCCCTTCACAACGAACCGCCTTAGTGTCAAGCTTCTCCATGAGTTGTCGAACCATTCGGTACCACTCCGGCAGTGGAAGGGCAAGATGCAACTCTTTTTTAAACCTAGCCTTAGGCATTAGGGTGCACCCAAAAAAACCTTTCGAGTCTGGCCCCGAGAGCATCCCGTGACATGCGACATACGGGGTAGAGAAATGCTTAGGACAGAAGATAGCACTCGTGCACCTCAAAAGGCACACGGCGACTTGCGTGAGAAGCCGTTCATAAAAGTCCATGTTTTTCCAATACGGCGCCCAGCCGAACGCTTGAGGCGACAGAAAAAGATGCGAACATGCTGACCAAGGTGAGTGGCTGGTCTGAAAGGAGCGACACAAGATTGGGACGTAAAAGCGCCCCAATCGCAAGGGTCGTCATAGCCACCCTCGCGGGCCACTGCTGTTGAGTCACTTCGCTGAGGGGCGCAACGTTGCTTCGTCCAGAGCCCTTTGCAAGCATTTAAATATCAAAGATGCTTAAGACCGGTTAACGCTCAACAGCCTGCTCTTCCTGAAAACAAGGACATGATCGAGGACATTCCTATCTACTTATTAGTCCGAACCGAGCCGCTCTTGGCAACACAACAATTGTGCTTTTGAAAACCAATAGCGACTCACCTTGTTTGCTCGTACTTACACAACTTCAAAAGAAAAATAGAGATGCAGAGGTGGACAGCGGTTACTACAGCGGAGAGGGCACCCTTATCTTCCGCAGGATCCAAACCCAGACTTCAAGCGGTAAAGCGACAAGGATGGCAAACTACCGTTTGAGGAAAAAAGCAGAAAGGGAAAGGAAAAGTTAAGGCGCAGGAGCTCACCGTGGTGGGGCGGAGCGACACGACCTTGCACGGCTTCTGGTCCTCATGGAAGAAGCGGGAACAGGCGGACTCCAGGTCTTGGGGGGTGACGGCACACACGCTGCGGACAGGTGGCGCGAATGCGGTTAGCATGAACGGTTAGCCGTGATCACATATGCTTTGAAGATAGTTAGATCATGGTCATACCTGAACAAAAGTGGTTGAGGGTTAGGAACATGAAAGACAAGCAGATATGGTCAATGGGGCAAAGAGAGACGCAGAGGGGTAGAGATAGTCAGGGATGAGATTCGGACAAAAGGGAGATGGTCAGAGACGCTAACAAGGGTCAGTGATAGTTGGATGTGGCTAAGAATGGAAAGAGGTGGTTGGAGTTCATTGAGAGGCTTGGCTTGGTGAGTTGCCAAAATCGCTGGGGATTCGACTGAGTGGATGAACTAAAGGCCTGACTACAAGAAGCGTGTTAAGAATGAAATCCAAGCCAAGTGCAAAGACTAATATAGAAAGGGATTCAGTGGACTTCTTGGGTTAGTAGCAAGAAGGACTGCGGTTGAATGCTTCAATTCAAGGGCTTGTGAACATGACTGCACGCAAGCATTCAAAATAAGAATTGCAATGAGCCAAGCCAAACCAAAATCTGCTTTCACGCCTTCAAGGACTATTGCCTGGATTTGAGGTCGACAAATGCCGAAAGGGGGCACTTTTTCCAGATAAAGAACTCAAACCTCCGTCGTCATGTGGACGGCACGTGAGATACGGCCAATATGTGTAAAGAATGCTACCCACTAATACGGGGGATATAGGAAGCCATAAGAAGGTCCCTTTCAGCAGCACCAATTATCAGGAACTTCTTGACTGTTTTTGGGAACTGCGGTGCAACAATACAATACTGACGTGGGAGGAATATTAAGAGGCTGAGCAAGAACACATCAGGAAGACACGAGCCTATATGTAACCAAAAAGCCAGAAGCTCCTTGCACAAGCTGCGAGTAAGCCATTCTACCTTTTGAAAAACCTACATGAGCGACTGCAATTTGCATTACAGGTCACCTTACAAGCTCAGGGCAAGTCCAAACCTAGGAACGCAGCACACTTAGAACACTTTCCTCACAAAGGCAATCGTGCAGTGTGAGGGTTAGTGCGCTGCAGAATGTGCTTTAACCGAAAACGTTTTTGAGAAGTTGTTCTCACTTCTTCAACTTGGCCATAGATCCTCTCCCCCTAATCTCCCCATGACAAACACTGATTGCGAAAGTGGTTGCATTGATCAAACTGGCAGGACGCTTTGCTACTAGATGAGGCACACATATAGCAGGTCTTGAGGTGCCCAATGAATCCTAGTTTTTCAATTGCCACCATGCACGGTATCGCTTTCTAGCAAGAGGAAACGGGTTCTCTTATACGATAGTGCAAAACCGCAGAAATCACCACTTCGGGCCCCCGAGACTGAAGAAGACTTGAACAATTTTCAACTATTTCAAAACCCCAAATAAAATCTCTCAGTTGGAGCTCTAGAGCAGGGAGTTTTATAGGCATGCACCACCGCATGCTTCTTCTAAGCGAGATCACTTCACTAGATATCGCTGAAAACCGTAAACCTCAGCCCAACAGCTCTTGAACCTGGCCACCAAAAAAATCCCTTGGAAATGCACAGTGCCTGGCCATTTGAGTTTTCACCCTGAACGATTTTCACACATGTCAGATGTGACTCTCAGCAATTCCTGCAGCCCGAAAGATACTATTAGTCCGCCCCAAATCTGGACACTGACAAGACCGAAAAGACAAACAGAACATAGAACGTCTGTTGAATAGGTACTTTGAACATAAAAGTATAATTGTTAGAGATCACATGAAGACTTTGAAATATGAAAACAATATTATGTGTGGGATTCAACTCCTCAGAGACTTGTTTTCGCAATCCCACCTGCACTGGTCCTGCGTCAAGATTACGTCCGGTTGCAGATCCCGCAGCATCTCCGCATCGATCTTGTATCGCGCCAAGCCCCGCTCCACCAGCCCCCGCACCCGCTCATCAATCTCCCGGCTGCTTATGGCGCCCAGATCATCTCCTATGGGCTCCGCTGACGACACGCATGGCAGAGACAAGATACTCTCTGGCCGCTGGCATTCGTGCGACCTACCCACCAGCCAATCCTCGCAGCCCAGGAGACAGACTATCTCCGTCGCAGCGCCCAGAAAGGAAACCACGCGAGGGGTGGCCGTCTCGAGGGCGTCCCGATGAAGTGGTGGATCGTTTGTGTAAAACCACGCCATTCCTGGTTCTCAATTGCAGTACCCGAGTCTCAGGGAGATTGCAACCAGAGGAGACGTTGCATGATCGCTTGGTGGTCGCACTTTATAGATGCTTCAGGGAAATGCGAGTACTCTTGATTAAGGATGGTCTGTGGGTTCTTGCTCTTCCATAAAACGCCTGCCTACCTTCATGAGTGAGCGCAAGCAAGTGACGCCCTCTGCAAGATCGCCTTCGCTTTTGAGTCTTGAAATGAAGGTGGCACGACGTTCAGAATGGGTCAGACGTCTTCCATCACTCTTGAAGTTCAGTGCACATGAGCTGAGCTTCGAGTCGGAGCCCTCATTGCGCAGAGGCCCAGGCCCAGGCCCAGGCCCAGGGATTGGCCGCGGTATGCACGCGCCAGTCACGGTCGAGATACACTCATATGAATATGAGTTCCTGAATTAGAACGTGATTTACCTACCTACCGGTATACAAAAACATTGGAGACGGGTTAGGATGGAGGTTAGGGTGGGTTCGTTATCACAAAGCATCATGGATGTTACTTATTTGTGGAGTTCTTTGTACTAAAGCCACGCCACGGTAACACCACCGGCTACTTTTCTTAATCTTCTTACCTAGATCCTTATAAGCCTTCTTCTCTCTAAGTTTCTGAACTCGTATGTAAACAAATCCTAGGTAATATACGTCAATTCGTATGCATTTGAAACCGCAGGGAGGGCGGTCTCACTTCGACGCAGTTTGCGGCGCCGCGCAGAACCGCGCAAGCGGTCTGCTGAGTCGCACATCTCCGATCTTCTCTCCAGCGCACTGGACTACGACTGGCGCGCGAGGCCAACTCTTGTCGCGCACTTCTGATTCCAAAGGACTTGGACAGGGCGCGCCCTCTTCCCTCCTCCCTTTTCCAGACTGAAGCTTAGGGCTGCGGGCGGTCGGTGCGTCTGTCAGGTGAGCCATGGCGTCAGCTTGCGTTCTCCGATGGCTGCCCATGCTTTAGACGGATTCTTGCTGCTTGCCTATTCTGATTGTGGTTGCAGAAGCCTGCTGGTTCTTGTGTCTTTGGTAACGGTGTTGGTGAAGCAAGCGGGTGGTATCCAGTTGACGGGCAGTCGGGTTCTTTTTCTTGTTAGTTATGCTTCTCATCTCATTGGGAAGTAAGGTGGAAATCAGGGGTTGTTGAACTATTTAATCAGTTAATGGGCCAAGAGATGAGATATGTATGTTTTTGTCGCGGCTTTTGAGGATAATGAGTGGTAATGGTGGAGATGGCCTGGCAAGTTGGGGCAGTTTGGGATCAACTTGGGGGCAGCAAAATGAACGGATGAGCTGCGGGCATGTATACCCTCTCAGCCGTTTGTCATTGACGGGGTTTTGGCCTTCTTGGCGCAGCAGCAAAGATGGCCAAGTCCAAGAATCACACAGCCCACAACCAGTCATACAAGGCGCATAAGAATGGGATCAAGAAGCCCAAGCGGACAAAGTACATCTCGACGAAGGGGGTAAGCCTCTACCTT
This sequence comes from Klebsormidium nitens, assembly GCA_000708835.1. Taxonomy (NCBI): domain Eukaryota; kingdom Viridiplantae; phylum Streptophyta; class Klebsormidiophyceae; order Klebsormidiales; family Klebsormidiaceae; genus Klebsormidium; species Klebsormidium nitens. The sequence continues at coordinate 359,334 of DF236970.1, read as the reverse complement.
GCAGTCGCCAGCTTTGCATCGTCTCTTCCGGATTTTCGGCATGAGCGCTTGTGCACACCGCCCGCTCAAAGTGCCGGATCAGATGGGTCCATTTCTTTTTTGTACTAGTTTGTGGCTGATCTTTGGCGGATGTGTCCCTGTTCCAAACTTTGACCTGCGAAAAAAGGTATCCGCATCAATCCCTGGATTCGGGTTGGGTCGCTGAGACTCCTGCTTTTGGTGTTATTTTGATGGTGTGTCCTTCCTCCGCTCGGCCCTTGGGGCGCACAGCACGTTATGTGGGCTTGCGACAGAAATGTGCGAGTTTGGAATTACGTGAGATTCTAGGGGCCACAATGGGACATCAGAATGTTCGATTGCCAGCATGCTCGAGAGCATGCGAGAGGCCCAATTTCAGCTTTGCGGGAGCTCTAGCACACCCACTCTGTTGCGCACCAATGACTTGTTGACGCGCTTTAATGGCAAATACTGCGGACTTATGTAGCTCGGATACGCGGATCGCTGGACGGGGCACTCTATTGTATGGGCCTGCCGTGAGTCCGCTATGCTTGTTATCGCTGTTCCAGGGAGGTGCCCTCAAACAAAGTGGCTAACCTTGGAGGCTGATTGTCGCATAGGTTGGCAGCTATAGTCAGGTCCAAAGGTCATCAGAAAGCATGTACGATAGAGTCTGGAAAGCAGCTAGCGCTGTGGGCATTCAAGCGCTTCACCTTTCGTTCCTTCGAGCAGATGTGACATGTCTTTGTTGTTCCTGGCAAACCTCCGATGTACGTTTGTCTCTGAGAGGTTTACTTTGCCTCATTTGGAGGTCAAGAAGCTTCGCTTGGAGTCCGTCGGGAGGGCTTTGAACTTTCGAGGGAATTCGAATTGCCTAGCTTTTTTCCAGGATGATGTTACTAAAAGTGCTCTTGGGACTTAGAGTGCCCGGCATCCTATGTTTGCTGATACTTTAGATGAACAAGCGTGGGACCTCGTTCCTCCTTTCTGAAGGTTCATATACAGATTGCTTGCGGGCAAGTCCTTGCAAGTTCTGGGATAGTAGTGGCTTTTTTTTTAAGGTTCTACAGAATTACAGAGCATTAGTAATGCTATCTACGTTTTTGGACTTTCTTGTTGAAGTTGACTTACCGCTCAGAGGAGCGAACAGAGAGTCGAAGGAGCAACAGACTGGCTTTGTGAATACATGGAGGCCATGAGCTTCTTCGGTTCAGGTGTATTTGATGGATGTCGTCTGGTATGTCTGCTAGTCACAGTTGGTGCAGCAGCCTTTGAATCTTTCCAACTCATTGCTAAAACTGTTCTGAATGCTTTTCTGGATGTCAGTCATATCAGGATTTTCTTACGGTTCTGGTCTCTGAACCGAGTCTTGCAATAGTCTGTGGGCGTCTCAATTGAGGCTAGTGTCAGAGAGCGATTCTTGTTGGATTCAAGTCGCTCCCTCAACGTCTTTTTCAGTTCGAAAAGCTCTCCGACCTTCTGTGATTTTTCTCCCCTATTCGCTGAGATGCTATTCTTTCCTTGGATAGTAGGCACGCAATCAAACAGGCTACATTTGGTGCTTAAAATCATGCTAGGTTCAATTAAACAGGATTTCGCGGTCGCCGCACCTTTCAGAAGTTTTACGCCGACTGACCCTTTGACTCTTGCTGTCTGCAGATGGACCCCAAGTTCTTGAGAAATCAGAGATACGCCAAGAAGCACAACAAGGGAGCCGGGGCCGTTGATGAGTCTTAGACTGGACGTTCCTACGTAATCAAGCCTTAAAAGCTGCTCTTTCCAAGCACAGCTCTTGTTGCGAGCGCCTGGCAGTTTCGATGGTAACTCAAAGCGATCTGTCAACTCACATCTGATTTCGCCGTTCATGCACCATGCTGGTGTTGGCGAACGGTGCATCGTGGGAGGTTTCTTAGAGCCTACTCATGCAGAATCTGCCCGCTCCCCGCTGGGTATGCTCGCCTCAGAGCGACGCGGCTGTATGTATCATTTCTAAGATGATTTGGTTGGCTTCATTCGAAACTAGATAATTCAATATCGGTGCGGCAGCAAGGTGAGAATGCAGGCCCGGCCGGGCCCGGGGTATCTACGTAACGTTTAGTATGAAGGATTACGGACATGCATGCATGCCAGAATAGCAGCATCACATGCATGATGCACATCCTTGAGCTCAAATGAGCACAAATGGGCATGCCGGGTGTGGCGCACAACTTGAGCTTAGCTCCTGTGTAAGGTCTGCATATATGGGTGGAATTAAGTTCCGTATGTTGCTTCGATCATCAGAGTCATTTGACGATCTCAAGACCTGCACGATCACTCAAGTGCGCGTGCCGCGCCCTGTCACATTATTGCGGCAGCTTCAATTAGCACCAAGCGTTGTTTACTCTTTCAATGATGTCAGTCTATTCGATATTGCATTTGACGTTTGCAACTGATACATTCTACGGATTGCGCATATATGATAGCATCTTCAGACGATCGATTTGGGCTGGCGTAAAGATTGGAGAGTCGGCGCATGATGCCAGTCCGAACTTACTCACCGAGGTGATTAAGAGTTAGCACACCAGGCTCAATCAGAAGGCCGGTAATTAAGCTGGCTGGCCCCCATGCCAATTATCACTCATAGGCAGTTCTGTCTAAATCATATATTGGTCCTTGTATTGATCTTATTGTGTCTCACTACACGAGAATCAGTATGTGTCTACCGATTCCTGTGCGCATCCTGTGCGACTTGCTCCAGTCATTTAATACGATGTTTGTACATACCTATACAGTTACTCTGTCTTTCGTGAAGGCGGCAGAGACTCAACGAACGCATCGGCCTCCTTTTGACTACTTGCCACTTTATGCTTCAATTGGGGGCACAAGTGCATCTCATACTCTACCGCCAGCCTGCTTTTTGAGATTCTCCATTGTAAGCTTACCGGTTCTATGTATCTGTAGATGGCCTCGCTACGTGCGGCATTTCTTTTCTTCGTCCCATGCATTTATAAAGCAGAATCTCTATGTCAAAGGGCTGCGTCGGATGTCCGTGACAGATACTTCCAAGTCAGAACACCCCACCCAGCCTTGGCAGAGAATCTTTCATTCACTAAGTGCAGCTCCTTTGGCCCAGGCTCGGATCCAACAGGCAGATTCGTCTTTACCCCATACAATATCCGTTAGTTAGATTTTTTGTTATCCAACCCGTTCAGATACGACAACTGATACTGTCAGTAAAAGTCTTCGGTCGTCCGCTTCTGTTTCCGGCCGTCTACAAACTCAATGCTCCGGTCGCCCCTCTCCCGCTGTCTTCTGCCCCTTCTTCTTTCCTTCCCCCTTAGTTGTGCTCTTCTTCTTTTCCTGCTTTCCACCCTTTTTCTTGTCCTTCTTGGTCGGGTCGATCTTCTTTATTGCTGCCGCAATTCTCTCCCCTCCCGCCGCGACGCTCTTCTCCTCCGTCTCAAACACAGCGTCCCCAACCTTCTGAACAACATTCTCGATGCCAGCATCCCCCGTCTTTGCGCTCTTGAAAATTGCACCGAGGCCTGCACTCCTCACTTTCCTCTTCTTGAGCTCTTTCTCCGCTTTCCGCAGGGCTACCACCTCCTCAGACGGCTGCGCATCCTCCCAGTCTTTCTGACTCGCCGAGAGCTTCAGCGCCTCGTAGGAAGCGTCCCTGACGCTGCGCCCCAGCTCAGGATGGATCAGAATGGAGTCGCCTGACGCCATGCTCTGCATCTGGACTGCAGAAGAGCCTCCCAAGCGGTGTGTCGTGCTGAGGGGCAAGCCTGTCAAAAAAACAAATACAATTTGTTAGCAGGTGAATCCTGGGAGTTGGTGTCAAATCTGTCCTACCACAGAGTACTGTGTGACAGAACCTCATTGGAGCTCAGATTGTGTTCCCTAACCATAATAGCTAGCTGGTGCCAGCTTGTCTTCGATTCGCAGTGAGATCTGTTGAGTATCTCAAAAGGTTCACGGCCAGCTGTCAATCATGCTTGGTTGGGGAGCTTCAAAGTAGGGCCGAGGAGTGGCCCCTGCCTGCAGAAAATCAAAAGCGAAATAGTCCTGTATGTCAGCATCAATCTAGCCACGTTATGTGGAATTCGGACAGTCAGCTCAGAATGAAAAGCTTCTGAAGATCGACCTTACTAACTTCACCAACTTGTAGATGAGTCTAAACGGCAAGCTGTGAGTATGAAAGGGCTTTGAAGCAAGTTCATCGGAACAGCTGCTGTCAACTAGGACAATCCTATCCAGAAATCACAAAAAGTGCCCCATGTCATGCATACTCAGGCTTCCAAAGCTCATTCCACTAACATGGGACCAACCCCAGAGCTCAGGTTAAAGTGGTTCTCATCTGAAGCAGAAGCTTCCAGTCAACAATCTCTGCCAAGCTTTTCTTAGGCTCCCAAGTCAGATGACTCTGTCTGATGGACGAGTCAGGAAGACATGGCACCCCAGCATGGTTTGAAACGTTTTCAGAGGTCCAGAGGGATTTCGGTTTCTCTGCAGAAAGTGAACGAGTTGCAATATGGTTTCCAGAATGTGAGACAACTCAGATTCTGTGGAACTAAAACAGTCCAAACAAACTCCAGATAGCAATTGACCTTTGCGAAGGGCTTCAGATCTCCACGTACTTTCAGCTGTTTGTAGAAAGGACAATCACATCACACACCAGAGGCAGTGGAACTCAGACTCTTGAGCGATTGCAGCACTCTTAACCTTTGGAAAGAGGAGTTTCTCACAGAGGCGGAATTGTATGTTTCTCCCATAGATTTTTGTAGAGACATTTCCTTACTTGCAGATGAGTAAGAGAGCAAACGGTGCAGAAGTCAAACTCACCCTGGTATGCATTGTAGAACGTTGGGAGGCTCACAATGAGACCGCTCAGCACCAATATGAGAGGTATCAGATGCACCGTCTCCTCTGGCTTCATAGACCACACAGATTTTTTTACGGCCGGCTTCTCATGGCTGGTCACCAGCTGCTCTTCCACGATTTCAGTAGCAGCATAGGCTGGAGAGGCATGGCGTGGGGAGGCTTTGGAGAGGTAGCCAGAGCTCGGCTCTGGCACACCAACGTAAACGCTTGGCCGCTGCATGCTTGCGTCGATTGATAGCTGCTGCCTTCGGGCTTGAGGCGGAAACCCAAATTCTGCTCACCAGCTGAGATATTCCTTTTGCAAAGCCCTGCAAGCATGCTTCTGACTCTCAGAGCTTCAGAAATCTCGAAATCCCTGACTACTCCAGGTCTCAAGCTTCCTCCCTTCACTCAAACTTGTTGAACGCCACCCCTCGCCCTGCTCTCACTTCTGCACTTCGCACCTTCACCTCTTCACCAACTAGTGTCTTCCCTGCAGCTTTTAAACAACTGAACTTGAAGGTCGTTTCAGATACCTCCTCTACTTTTGATCAGCACAATGAAAGGCGCTCGTGAAAGCACTGGAGCTGTTCTATGCGCGTCATGGCATCATTGGAAGAACCGCCGCCGCCACTG
>DF236970.1:335793-353435 GCA_000708835.1 Klebsormidium nitens | reverse complement strand
AATTCTGCAACCTCAGGGTTCGGCCGGCCGCCATGTTGCACTGGCTGAATGAAGACTCGGACTCTGGGCTTCGCCCCGCGCACGGCGAAGTTTTTGAGCGTCGAGCCCGCCGGACCAATCAGAAGTTTTTGTGCAGACCCATCGGACGGCCCTTCAAACTTCAGAAACTTTCATCTGCGGATGCAACAACTTCTTCAAAAACTTCTCTGGAAGATCGGATGGTTCAGACAACTTTCTGTCTGACAGCGGACGTCTCTGACTTTAGTGCAGAAGTTTTCAATCCGACGCCTTGAACAACTTTGCATTCTCATCTACGGTTCGGAAAACTTCCCAAAGTTCCAGACATCTGTGGGTGCAATTTAAAATGGAGTAAATGGTGCGACGCTGGCATGGCTGCCACGGTCGTCGATGAACCAGCATTGCAGATTCAATCAATCAACCACAGCCTGAGGCGCGCCTCCCCTGCACTGGCAGGCAGAAGAAATGCACAAGAAGGCTTGCTAGCTGAAAAGCTCAACGGCGCATAAGTTCTGTTTGTTTCTTAGGCAGCGGCGCCATGGCAATGCAATGGGTTCTCCAAAAAGGGAGCCTGCGCGCAAGAAAGCGATGGCTTTTGGATCGCGCTTATTTAGTTCTTCTCAGACTCCAGATGCGGCAGAGCTGCTCAAAGTATTCCTTATGTTTGGGCTGGTCAGAAAGAGTAGGAATGTTGCGGGACTGCAAAAAGCTCAAGCGCTGGTCGTTCGATTTTGGAGTTTTGAATCCAAGCACTTACATCCAACGCTACAACCATCCGCAGGCTCTGCAGCCTGAGACGTAGATGCTGGCTCCTGGATCGCAGGGTTGCGCTCAAGAGTACGACTGAGCGTCTCTTAAGGTCTGTGCCGAGCTTGTTTCAGCTTTGTACCTAGACCTGTTTCAGCTTTCTGCACGCGAAAGAATGATAATCTGGTGAAAGGTCCTTTGCTTATGCATTGGTGACTTGGGTACTTGTAAGTAGTTTGAAATACGCCTCGCTAGAGACATACAGGGACCTGTGACAGGGTGTAGCTCACGTTTATGCATCAGAAGAGCCGACGCAAATATTGGATAGTAAGTGGACATATCAGAATGCATCTCATCAACTCATGATCCAATGCATTCTTGACGCAGTTCAGCTTTGGCTGGGGTCACGCAGAGCACCACCGCAGGTCCGCCTTCCAAAACAGAGTGCACTCTGGTGCAAAAGAAGCGTGGCTTCAACGTGTTCAGGTGGGGGCCAAGATTTGCACCCATGCTGCCGTGAGTCTCTCGAGCACTTTTTGCTTTTCTTTTGGTTCTCCGTCTCCCCTTCAGGAAGTCGGTGGAAGTCGGTGCAACCTGCACCATGCGCCAGGAGGATGCGCTTTATCAGAATGCTTCTTTGAAAAGTCTTGACACAGATCCAAACTTTCTTTGCACTTTTTACGATTGATCTCTCAATTCCTCATTGCTTCTTATGCAGATTTGAGTACCTGAAATGTCAGGTCGTCTCAGATCCCGCCAGCGGCAGGCCTTCTGAGAGCTGGCCGGTAGGACTTATAACTTCAATGCAGAACGAGGACATCTCCACATGCCCAGGTGTGCAGATACCTTATATTCCAAGCATGTGAACAGGCTCTGGCTGGCTCTCAGTGATCACTTTTGCAACTGATACTCTCAAAACCGCTGGAACAAAGTGCTTAGTGTGGGTAAAGTGGAGACGATTCTCAAGTGGTAAATAAGCTTTTTCGAAATCACCCAGATTGTTGCCAAATCACCCTGTCTCTCTATCTTCTCTCCGATCCTTTCTTTGTGGCATATGCTGTTGCGGTGGGTCTGATCCTTACTGGTCTTCTTTTTGATGCTCAATACATCATAATACCCACTCCTTTTTGGTTGCTCTTCATACAGATTCAAAATGCTCTTCTTTTTCAAGAATTGCAGACGCCCGGTTGCTTCCGCCCACCTCAAGCATCTAGTGCTCCATGCACTACAGCAGGTCAGCCGCCGTTGATATCTCTGCTTCGTGGTTGTTGGAAACTTTCTAGTTTGCCAGCGCAAGACTGATTGGCACGTTCATTGACTTGCTTCAATGGGCAACACTTCAGAATGAATCCCGGGCCCACAAGTGCACTGTAGGCTTTGTCAAGGATATGAGAAGCCCTTGACAATGACCAGGATCATCAGCATTGCTTATGATCATTCCGGCGCAACTTCTGTGAATCTTCTTGGCACTGAAAATCGACCAAGGAAACCATGCCTACAGTCATCTAGATTGCCTGCACGGATTCTGCTGATGCACTTTGGGCAGCAGTCAACCTGACAGAGCATGCTATTGAGCCCCTTTCGTGCCTCGCATTTGAACATACAGTTTCCCTTCCTTGCAGGTGTGCGTAGATCTGTCGAATGAAGTTGTGCATGAAGTGCACATCGGAGGGTCAACATCTAGGTCTGCTTTCAAGAACTGAGCCATCCTATGAGATCTGCTAAGAACATGGAGCAGATGGCACAAGAAGGACAGGGTATAAGCTTGAGCTGTATCACAGCGGATGAAAAGTAGCACCATTGGCTATTCAAATCTTGCCGTGGATCATCGTTGACACTCGGGTGCGTTGCCAGCCCCTCGACCGGAATAGCGCCGCCGTTGGTCAATGTAAACGTAGTCATCCAGAGCGTGTCCAGTGAAAGATAATACGACTTAGCAAGCATATGCTTCGATCGTTTGAAATGCGGAGCACATCACTGTATGGTGGTCTGTCCTTCAACATGAGCATGAAAAATCACCTGGCATGTCATGTGGCAGACCCACCATGTGACGCAATCCGGATCTGGGATCTACATTCAGCTAAGATCCGAGTCGCGTCACAGCATGCCCATTGCCGACCTTGCCATCATAATGCAACGTGTCCCGAAAGGAAGATGTTGTATCATTGGAAAGTGAGATAAAGTCCAATCCTGGCAGTACTACTAACGAAAACGTTGCATTCAACTATGGCAAGGGATGAGAAGTCACTGCCGGCTGAATACCGATAAGTCTTGCATGATATTAACTTTATTATGCGCTTTCCAAGTGCGCCGTCAAGCCTGCGTACCTACTAGAACAGGAGCTGAAGAGCATCATGCTGAATCGCTGACAGTGATGCCCATTGCCAGGACAGTCACGCTGCATTCAAATTGAATTTGCAGTGCCGGCGCGGTAAAAGACCGATAATCCCTATTAGCTTCCCGATTCGATTTTGATAGGATCTGGCCCGACGGTCACCTTCGAATGCCATGCAGACGAGGTTGAAATTTACGGAACCTCTGTAGAGTTCCTCTGCGGTGATTGCTCGCGTGTAGGTCATACCACTGCCAAAAGACCGACTTACCTTGTTGACTTACATTCAGACCTTGTCTCATGAGCCACCCATGGCTCCTACGGGACTATAAAATAAATTGATTGATTGAAATTGATTGACCTTAGTGAAACGTTTGAGGAGGCCCAAGGGGTCGGGCCCTGCGGGCCCGACCACCCATCGCCTGCGGCGATGGCCGGCCCGACCCCCCGGTAGTTCGCCGCTCCCCGGCCGTCATGCACAAGTCGGGCCTGTACGTCCGAGTCGTGCGCATGTGGCGTCAGACTCTCACCATGTTAAAGGCCAGCTAGGCAGACAGGCTGAGCACGTTGCATGGAGCTCGGACTCGAACATGCACTTCGAGGTGCTTCGAATCAACAGGAAGCTTACGAGACTCGTCCGACGGTCAGGGCATGGTTGGGATGGTTCGATCAGCTTTAGGATGCCAGCATTCAGACTCACGCTCCAAGTCAATGAACATGCGCGCATGACATGGGGGAGATGTTTATCTATTTACTTACTATGGCTAGCTGTACTCTGGAATGTTTTTGTGCGCGAACCCACGCTGAAGTCGCAACGGCGTGCACCATAATGTCGATCAGGACGGTACCCCCACTAGCATGCAAATTGGAAAGTTCGCCCGCCTAGCCGCCCTGCCCTTACTTAAGTTGATTAGGAACAAAGAATACAGCCGCTGAATGTAGCATGCCAGAGCCGGTCTGACAAAGAGTCGATCATGTTGGATGGTGTCAAACAGGCCCCGCCGTTCCGCAACCTGGAGCTCAGTCCACAACCCGTGCCCTGAGGGCGGTTAAAAGCGGCCTGTGATGCAGCTGAGCCGCGCCACATGGCGCAATTCTGTCTGGCGCAAACAGGATGTGCTTCGAAAGCTGCAAGAACAATCTTTGTCGATCGATCCTTTCAGGTACTGACCTGTTAGAGGATGCTCGACATTGGAAAGAATGGAATGAGGCCCATTGTAGATGCCTACGATTCTGACTAGTTGGTTTTTTCGCTTCCAACAGATCTCGCAAACCAAAGCATGCTGATCACCTGCAATTACCTAATGAAAACAAACTAGAATACAGCCACACCTGGCATAACCCAGTCTAGACAAAAGCTAAGTCGCAAGCGCCTCCATCGTCCCCTTGTTGCCTACAAGCACTTCCGGCGCCTTACCGACAGCGGACTCTACACTACTTTGCTGACGTGCTAGCGACTCCCCTCCCTCAATTCCCCCTTGTAACCATTTCTGCAGCGCGGGGGCTTCTACCGTCAATGCTTGGAACGTCAAAGTGGTCAAAGGTTTGCACGGCAGCTGCAGTGCGTTGAACGTTGACAAAGCGATTTCCGCGAGCTTTGGTAACCGGCCCCCGGTCGGTTTCTTCGTGGCCCCTCGAGCAATGAACGCCTGCTCACAAAGGAGGAATAAACGTTCTATTAGTCAAATCAGAGTGGAGGGACGAAGGCTTAATCTTTGGCTCCCTTGCCAATTCGTACATCATCGAGTCCCAGGTTCTTCTCACTGACACGCGACTTTCCTTGAAACCGAGCAAGCTTCAAACAGTTAGTCACGGCAAGAAAACATAAAGGGGGGTGGGTCTAGATCTCATCCCAATCATGATAGCATCTACAGCTTAGCAAGATATTTCGACCATGTCCTAAGCAAACATCTGCCTGAATCATTCCCAACTGGCTCCTCAGCACTTTCAACTCCGGGCTCAGTGTCGCTGCCGAACGTCTGACATGCCGAGCAATTGGAAATCAAGGAGCCACTTAAGGACTGTTCGGTCTTGGTTGGTTGTACGACGGCAATAAAAGGCCCACGTCTCCCATGCTCAAAACGACTTGATTGACACTCAGTTGTGCTCTCAATCAAGCTCAATCCACGTAAGTGCGCGCGCAACGTTCTGGACGGATGTAAAATCTTCTCAGAGGGCTTTTGAAGCCGGTCCTAGGACTTCAGGATCCCACGTCAACATAGCAAAAAGGTCCGGAGATGATTGTGGTTCGACTTCGTAGGAACGTTGCCAAGCCTGAGAGATGGTGTCGGTTACAAACACAAGGTGTTCGGATTGTGCAAGTGTGACGCAAAATCGAACGTCGAGCTCACCTTGGCCTTGTCGCTCCCGGTCACCACGACCAGATCTAGAGTGGGCGGCTTTTCTTTTAGCCGGTCGAGCAGCGCCAGCAACGCGACCACGGCTCCGGACCGTGACAGCGTCCGAATGTCACACCTGCGGACAAGCGGACCGTACTAGTCAGCATAAGGTTGTTACTCACGGAGCGCACTCATGGGGTGAGAACAAACTTGCCGTTTCTGCCTTGAGCACAGATAGCATTTGCTCAAGGCTCCCCCTGGTCGAGACAAAGCGCTGGAGGCAAGGTACCTTTCACCCGAGATTCTTTATGCTTCAGGCATAGGTCTGTCGGCACCTACTGGCAGGCTCTGAAGAGCCAGAGACGAGCTGGCCTTTTAAGCCCTATTGTCTTAAAAGGATGCACAATTTGAGGGACGTGGGCTGACTGAACCGGATCACGGGAAGCGTTGCCAGACCCGTGATCTTACAGCTTCCGACTGACATTCAAAGGATGCACAAGCTGAATTTTGGCTGCCGTTGTGTCGTCTCTTTACTTTGGTCGATACGGAACCAAGAAAAGGTCAAATCAAGAGTTGGCGCCCGCACTGACTTCAAATGCCTGTGCTGACGTTGTAAGAGTTACCTGGTAAGATCATCTTCGCTGAAGTTTTTGAAGACGCCCGCCGTCTGCCCTTCTCTATACAGATTCAGCGCGGCCTTTATCCCTGCAAGAGGTTCACCGATGACGATTCAATCACGACGGTGAGGACTGACATGCGAGGTGCGCTTCAATGAAAGCAACTCGAGACAAGCAAGTGCAAAGGTTGCCGTAAGGTCGGACGCAATCCTCCAAAGTTCTAGAGGTGTCTTTATGATAGCGTATGTCGGTGCTTCTGAACGTGCCGTTGAACAGAGTGTAGACGGACGCATGCGATGTGACGTCAAAAGCAACAAGGGTTCCATAGGAGCAGTAGCCTGGTCGCCAGAAGATGACATCAGCGCGTGACAGTGTGGTATCATTTTAGGAACCAGAAAGCCTTCTTTAATCCATTTTTGTTCCGTTTTGTGTTAAGTCGCCACGCCCCAGTAAGCTGGATGGAACTCTATCTCGGGTATTGGCAACAGATATCCGCGCCCCCGAACCTCAACCTTCAATTTCGCGAACCTCTCGAGTCCCAACCGTTGGATCCGAACGCATCATCCCTCCGAGTCGCGCCCCGCAGGTCCGGCTTTCCCTCGAACCAAAAGCCCCAATCCCGTTATTCGTCCTCTCAGATCAGAAATCCAGATGCGGATCACCGAAATCCAAATTTCGCATTCTCAATTTCTAGCTCCCAAACTGCAGACGTCTCTGCCACAACCGGAACCCCGCGACCTACCCTGCGTAATCTCCAGCCGCTTCCCCTCCTTTTGCGCCTCCTTCAGCAGCGCCTCCGCGCCCTGCGCCCCGAAGCACGCGTCGAAGAGGATGCTGTACGTCAGCACACCGGGCGGCTCGTCCGTAAGCGCCTCCTTCATCCGCCGGAAAAGAGCGAGCGCCTCCTGCCACTTGCCGGCCTTTCCGCACGCGCCCATCAACGCATGGAACACCACCTGTTGATAGAGGGTTTTGGGGTACTTGAGGATTTGGACGTACTAGAAAGAAAGAGGGTCCGAGCAGGTTGTTAAGGGCCGCCTTTATCATCCGCCGTGAAGAGGGCGAGGGCCTCCTGCCACTTGCCGCCTTTCCGCACGCACCCATCAGCGCGTGGAACACGAACTATCAAGTAACGAATCGATGGAAGTGAGAGAGATTGAAGATGCTAGTTGTTAGATACGAAGATTAGGGTGGTCTGGGTGCGCCTCCCTCATCCGCAGGAAACGAGCGAGCACCTCCTACCACTTGCCGGCCTTCATACGCGCGCCCATCAGCGCGTGCAACACTTTTCATGTCAAAAGTTGATTTCGTTAGACCCCGGATATTCAGGCAGTTAGATTCGAACCGCAGAAGCTTTGAGAGTCCACAATGTCCGAAGACCCTCCTTGATTTGCAAAAGAAGGGCGAGGGCTTTCCGCTACTGCCCGCCTCTGCCGCATGTGCCATGAGGACATGAAAGTCAAGCGTTCAGGTTTTGAGGTCGATTTGAGTGATTGTAAAATGATCGTACATACCTCAGCCAAACTCTCCAGTCTGGCAGGTTCCAACTTCGACTTCTCTCTAGTCAAACCGATGGTAGAACGTCAACTAGGAGCAAATCACCCACCTGGTTAGGCAGTAGCCCGTACCCCTTCTCCATGTCTTCGCTCACGGCCAAAGCCCGCGACGCATCCCCTGCCTTCCCGCACGCTGCTACCAGGGCGGAGTATGTGAAGCCATCCGGCTTGAACCCGGCTTCCCGTAAGGTATCGTAAATCTGCAAAGTGACTAACTTCTCAGCGACTGAATTTTTCAGATACCGAGTTCGAGAAGCGCCCAGCGAAGGCGTTGTACAGATTGTTAATGGAAAAAGAGCAGGGCTTCGCGAGAGACTCGTTGGAGAAAAGGCTGAGAGCAACTGCTTTTGGACCTTAAAGACGAACTCTGCACGCAACGGGGACGGGCCTTCGAGGCCGACTCCCACAAAAGAAGGCTGGATTGCGAATGAGAAACGTAAAGGAAAACAAAAAGCATAGCGAAACGTAGCTGAGAAAGAGAGATTCTGGGACCCGCAATAAACAGGATATATCGTGGAGGAAGGAGGACTTCAATTCGCAAGAACCAGGGAAGCAACAAAAGAACGCACCAAAGACAAAGCGAACAAAAAAGAAGGGATATAATGAAAGAGGAGAACGCCCCTCACCTCGAACGCCTTGTCTAGCTTGCCCGCCTGGCCTGCCGCGCTGATCAGTCTGTTGTAAACCGATAGGCCGACCTTTTCCCGGAACCCTGCCTCCACGAGCAACTTGTACGCTCTAAGCGCTTGCCCAGGACTCGGACCCTGCATACCAAAAAACAATTTGGAGATTATGCCCGAGCGCTCTGAGCAACGGGTGATTCTGATTGAAGCAACCACCGAAGCAATAGCTTTTCTACGAGGGGCAAGAAGCACATTTGATGTCGGCAAGGAAATGGCGCTTCATTCACAAGAAACGCTCGTCAGCACCGACCGACAGCAACCGGACCGCGGCTACAACCGCAACAAGAAAGACCATCTACAAAGATTCGCGTTCGCCGATTGTGTATTGCTCCTGCTTGGCCGCAAACTAGCCGATTCAAGATCTCCAAGAGATCCTCTATTGTTGCCACCAAGCTAAACAGTGCGAGCATCGACTATGTCTCCACCTTTTCCGTCCAACTGCAGAATTTAAGCACAATCCAGGAACAGCTTCGCGATAATGGGAGAAACAGAGTGGTGCGGACTTTAATCACCCTGCTGGCCGTGTTAACCAGCCGGAACACGTCTCCACGTTCGGACCAGCCTCCCCCAACTTCCTCACCTTTAATGACATTTTGCCTGATGTAACCAGGATCGCCTGACCCCCAAATAACTCGACACCTCCAAAAAGCCTCGGAACTACTCACCCTGCTGGCCGTGTTGATCAGCCGAATGTACGTCTCCACGTTCGGCTTAGCCTCCTCCGACTTCTTCATCTCCTCCACGTACCCGAACGCCTTTTGCACCTGCGGCTGGGGCGCAGTCCCGCACGCCTCGATCAGAAAGTTGAAAGTCGCCGTGCGGGGCGCAACGCCGACCACCCGCATCTCGTTGAAGACTTCTTCCGCAGCTTTGAGCCGCCCGCTGTGGCCCACGGTCTGGAGGAGCGTCTCGAACGTGGTGCGGTTGGCTTTGATGCCCGCCTGGGCCATCAGGGCGTAGATCTCCTGTAGGCCAGAAAGAATGGTGTCAAGACGGGGTGGAAAGTGCAATTTACCAACGAGTTGCGTCGTAAATCAGATGCCGTTGGTCATTTTCACCAGTACAGGCTCGGCGAAAGCCGCACTTCGCTGCATAATCGAAAGACGTCGATCAGAAAACGAAGGTATACGAAACCAGCAAAATTGCGTGCAACATCGGCATGCTTTCTTTTTACGCAAGCCGCTTTCTGCAACAAAGAAAAATCCCGTGACAGGAGGAAAGAAAGCGCGGATATATGGAGCGCACTTGCAGTGCAATGTTTGTATCCTCCTGCAATCCCTGATCTCGGAATCACCATTTAATAAACAAATGAGCTCGTCGGCCCCTTTCAAATTTGACAAAAAGTGAAAGAGAAGGCCCCCACTATCTCACACTCGGGTTCGGAATTATCATTGCTAGCCTCCAGGCGTTCATAGACATGCCGCATAGTAACACGAGCAAAATAGGGCAGGAATACAATGAGACAAAAGCCCCCAATCTTGAGAGGATGCGCGCTCTCACCAGGGCTTTCCCAGGGTTCTTGGCCCTCTCTGCGGCGCTCAGCAGCGTGTTGAAGACGATGACGTCAGGCTTGATGTCCGCCGCCTTCATCTCCTGGTACGTGTCCAGCGCCTTGTCGAGCCTGCAGGAGACAACGTCAGCGTTCTCGTGAGCAACATACGACGGCAGGTCTCCGACGGACTGGTCAGGTTTTGCAATTCGGAGCTTGCGAGAGGATGTCACGAGCTTGTGTGAAGTCCTGAGAGTGCAAAGGCCTTGACAGTGGCACCTGTACGCTTATCTAGAGCGGCACTGCAGGACAAATTTCTTCGTAATCGTTTATAAGGGTCCGTATGAGGCTTTCCAAAATTGGACGACTTTACCCTTCCAGGTCACAAGCACGGCCGAGATAATTTCACGCCACATCGAACGTTCCCGTATGCGCACAAAGCAAACTTGACTGACATCTGACAAAGCTCAGTCTTGCATTACTCCACACAGTCCGTAATGGATTCCATCTCGCATGTGCCTGAGGCAACCCGAGATAAAATGGCGCCTCTCACCTCTGCCCAGGAGTGATCCGCCCTCTGTAAGGGGACATTTTCACGATCGCCTGGAGCAGTGCGCTGTACGTGCCCAGGTCCGGCTTGTAACCCGAAGCCATCATGTCTTTCTGCGCAGCGACATTTGACTTTATTTTGAGGGAGATTCATGGTAAAGAACAGCCATGTTTATCAAAGGGCAACGGCAGATTGCAAGATGGAATCAAAGTGCCAGCATCGACGAAGGGCGACTTGCCAAGGCCAATTTCACAAGCTTTTGAAAGGCGAATCTCAGAAGCGACGTTGGACTTTCAAAGTCTGGTGGTTCGAAGCGGATATGATATTCCTGAACGAGTTCATCACCCTCTGATTCCTCGGCCAAAGTCTTAGCATTTCAACTTTCAACCCGACTGTTTGATGACCCGACTGTTTGATGCAATCTGACGGCTACAAGGGTCCTCTGTAACAGGGTTAAGCCGTACCTTGATGGTTAGAGCCTGGTCCTGCATGCCTGCCTGCTGGCACGCCAGGATAAGGTTCCGGAACGTGAGTTTCGAGGCTTTGATCCCTGCCTGCTTCATGGCCTGCGGTAAACATACAGAAGACTCTATCAACGGAAGTCCAAAGAGCAAGAACTCTCTCGTCAACTAAAACAGGTTTGGGGGCGATGCTCAAACACTACTCGCTGTGTCCGGAAGCCTGGTCTGCGTTGGTCTGCGTACATTAAAATCCCCCTTTCCCTGTGCGATGCCCTGACGGCTGTTCATTGGCTTTGTCAGACTAGGGACAGAAAGTGCTCTCAATGTTACGGTTTACCCCTCTCCAGAGTCAACAAATCACGGATGTCATTTGTAAGCTGAATCTTGACGTGCACGCACGCTCTCCTGGCACACCGTCACAAACGTCGACAGAATGCTGTCACAACGACTCCAAGTCCGTATGAACCGATTACGCACACGGACTTTGGATATACGCTGACACCAACGTCATAGACCATCAGCGCGAGCTTTCCCTGCTTTTGGCGCCCGCACACCGCTACGCGCCAGGCTCTGTCAAACGGGCTCTGATTAGTGTCAAAGAAATGCGGATTACACTCAGGGCCGAACTTGACACTCACATCGAGAACCACTGGCGCGTGCTCTCCCTGTGTCAAAACGGGTATGAATCTGGTATAGTGTCAACGAAAGATGCTCTTGGAGTCATGTCGAAACTTGACACTCACATCATACACCACCAGCGCGCGCTCTCCTTGCTTCTGGCGCCGGCACACCGTCACGAGCGCGGCAAACGTGCCCTCGTTTGCGCTCAGCCCCGCTTCCTTCATGTCCTCCACCACTTGAAGCGCCTCCCGCACGGTCGCCCGGGTGCTGATGGCTCTATTCACCCTGCGGATCGTTGCCTGTAAACAGGGGGAAAACGTGCTGGTGAGAATGGGGCCTGATTTTCGGCACGACCCCTTGTTCAACGAAAGCAGTCTGTGAAAACTTGAATTTGAAGAGAATGTGGACTGCCTCTTAGGAATTTCATCTCTGCCCTGCAGATCGGCGCTAGGATAGGGAGAGGGACGTATCGGTGAATCAACTGGAGCGTGCAAGAGCATTACAAAGCATGCCAGAGCGCCCGTGTTCGCTTCAAAGTCTCAGGACTCCTTGGGGTCTCTTCGTCTTGGCAGACAAATCACGGAGAGCTTTGTCTTTAATTCTCTTAATGGATTGAAGTGATGCAGTCTTATTGTTGTCTTAACCTCTCCACTATTGGGCGGGCACGCAACAGTTACTCACCTCGGCCGTCTTATCCACTCCTTCCTCGTTCAACCAGTCCAGAATTTTCGGCCCGCTCTGCGCGCTCTCCCCTTCGGTCTTCGGCTGCAGTAATGCCGATGCCGCTTGAACGACATCGCCAGTTGCTTCTTTCTCCTTCCTCCAGGAGGCCTTGTTTCGGGGCTGGCGGCCCTTATTCCTGGGGCGCGGCTGGGCGGCAGCGACACCATCGGGGCCTCCTGCTGGGGGGGGCGCCTCGGTAGCCACCGAGGCTTGAACTAGAACGGGGTGCTTCCTGCAGTTATGGCTTTGGTGGCGATAAGTCACCGTAGAGGATCAAAGCGGAGCTTCGAAGGAGAAATAGATACTTTCTGGATGCGAGGGAGTGTTTGGTGGCGCTCGCTATCGGGTTGACTCTTGGTCGAACATAAGGTAAGGAGTCATGACTTCTTTCAAGTACAATGTGACTTTCGAAAATATCTACAGCACGAAACACCTTACGTATTAGACCTGATGACTGCGCTGCCTTTTCACTTCCTACTCAGAGTAATTAATTGATGGTCACTCTTGAAGTACCTGGTAGTGTGCATTGCAGGAAGAAGAAGAGCAGAACACAGCGCACTGAGGTTATTGCATGCAGCTCCATTTCCGAACGCAAAGCGGATGTGAACCCTAATCCAAAAGTAACCACATGTGATCCACCCGCTGTTTAACTAACAGAAGCAGCGAGAATTGTTGCGAGGACTCTGCAGCATGCTTCTTGTTTGAGCAGTTCTAACCGGCTGGAATGTATGAAATGTAAGCGCAGGATGTCCAAAGTTGAACACGACAACATTGCAATGCAGCACACCATTACCAAGAAGTAGCCGCACATTGCGTTTTGAATGCCAAAAAGAGTGATCAAATTGGGGAAATTTTGCCAAAGCCCGGGCTCACAATCTGAAGTTTTCTACTCTTGGTGAGCTCGGACCATAAATGCTCATTTATTTCCAAGATTGTCTGCCCAACCTTCAGAAGAGAGTGCGGTCAAAAAACTCAATCTACTGTCATCCTGAAAACACTTCAAGCGGTCAAGGCCCTTACCTGCGCAGATTTTGAGAAGATGCGCTTTCAATCTTCAGCGGCACACCAAATGTGGCCGCCCTAGTGCCCCTCGCTAACACCTTCCCGGCAGGGAGCAAACCGCAGACATGGAGCTTGCAGTATGATGTAGCCATCGCCTCCGCCGCATTTGCCTCTGGAAACAATCTGGCGACGCCTTTCCTCCGCTCTCTATTTATTTGAAGTTCTGCTGGGAAATGCAGGCCAGCAATTGATCTTCAATCAGAGCTACAAAACCCTAAGCATTCCAAGAGCAACTAGAGACGAGACGGAAAGCAAAAGTTTCCGCTTGCGCCGACCAATTACAGATGGAAATTCGTGTCGGATGGACCGTACGGCATACAGATGTCGGAGTACGGCATACAGATTCTCGGACCACGTGGTAACTAGGTATCTGTCGTCATCGTCTACCGGCTCGGACAGCAAGGGGTGGCAAGCTTTCATGTTTAAGAAGGTTAGGAATTGAAACTTGTGCGCAATTGACATTGAACAGCCAAGGCTCCGGCTTGAACCCTCGGGTTGTGTCAGTCAGGTTATCCACGTACTAAAAGTTTACCCACCTACATATTTCATGGAGGCAGGGTCGGTGATGTCAGACCATGACGCACTTTCTTTGTCCGTACATCTGAAAATGTACACCCCATCCTGTACCTTAGTACTGCCTACGGTTACCGGTACCTCTACAAAAGATGTACCTACTGTCCTCTCCTAGCCCGCTGCCCAGTGCGACATGCAAGAACATGCAATTACCGGTACCGTAGGTCCCTAGAGCTAGCTAGGTATGATGTATCCCACTAGGTACCGTACTTGTACACATTGTACAATGGCATGTACGAACGCCACCAGCTGGAAATTAATCTGCTGTCAAATGTGCTTGTGGAGGATTAATGCAGCGAGGTGACTGTCGCTCAGCTACTAGGCTAGCTACAACTCCGCAATCCCTTCCATGCCAGCTCATTCAGCAGTTAGAGCTTTTGTTATTACGCAGATAAAGATCGCAGGCGCTTGAGAGCAGTTGGCAATAAAGCAGCAAACTCAACAGCTAGAAGGGTAAGAAGCTGTGCGAGCATGGCGGCAATTGCGCTTCCGTCTACGATGCACGCGTGGCAGTACAAGGAGTACGGCAAGGGGATGCATCAGGTGGAGCTGCCAGTGCCGGCGCCGGGCCCAAAGGAGCTTCTCGTGAAGGTCAGAAAAGAAACTTTTGCCTTTCAAGATCAGCATTCCTTTGTATGATAAACGCTTTGATGTTTGCAATGGGGGCGGCAAATTGGAGAGTGTCCATTAAAATGGGTGGCCCGTATAGTGAACTTGGTTGTTCCCAGCTGAGTCACTGTGGTCATCTATATGTCAACACTGAGATCCAATTTCTGGTCCCGCAAGGCCACTTCGATGCAAGCCTAAGGACCAGGTTTGTCTTAGACACAGGGTTGATCTGTTATTGACCAAAGCCTCTGACAATTGAAAGGACAGTTTTGGGTAGTTAAGACAGGCACAGTGTCGATGGTCAATGTTGTGACATACTCAGTAATCACTGCATGGTTCTTACTCTCCTGGATCTCAGAGCAACCCGCATCCTGTTTGTTACTGTTGGCAGACAAGACGAACATGGATTCAAATTCACACCCACTCTCTTGAAAAAGGAAGATTGTACTTTCATCCCAGACCTATACTGTGATTGCAAACATGTTTTGGCTCTTTCCATCAAAGCTTTCTCTTGCATCTTCACTTGATGAAATGGATGCGGTCCCTACAACGTTTCAATTGCATTGCACACAAGCACTCAATTTTTTGATGCTGTTCCGAGGGTTTACGGTCTCATGGGTTTACACAAAATGGAGAGTGTTGGTTGATTTGTACACCGCTTTCACAAAAGACGCCTCAATGAATGACTGAAATGAAGGAAGATCAAGTAGAAAGAATAAGAGTGACAAATGGTGAAAGAGGAGACATTTCCCAAGCTGCTGATTGCTTATACTGAGTGGCTTCACCCTTCCGGTTCTAGCTGCAATCTAGGCTTGCTTGACAAGACTGTTCAATTCTTTGTGGGTGCCAGCCAAGGATAGAGACATGTGATTCCAGTCATACGTCCTGATCGTAAGTGATTTCGCAATCAGCAGAGTTCAAATGCATTACGCAATTGACGCACCTCTCTTATCGCAACCAGAGAAGATGCTTAAGTCTCTTTGTCTAACGGTGTAATGGAAAGCCGGTTCAAACTACTGCATCGAACGGCCTTCCCGCCAATTGATGTTGGATTAGAGCCCCCACAACAATAGCTGGCAGATCTTAAGGGGGGAATTGAGAAAGCTTTCGTTACTCTCCCAATCTGGCAAGCCTCAAAAGACAAATCTAAAGCGGCTCATTTCGTTGCAGGTTGCCGCCACGAGCCTTAACCCACTGGATTACAAGCTCGAGTCCGGATCCTTGAAGATGATCTACGGTCTGAAGCTCCCCATCACGCCATGTGAGTCGTTACTCAGTAACATAAGTCTGATCCTCAAGTCCCTTCTCAATCTCGGAGACATTTTTCCAGCTTTTGACGTCCTCAATGCGACTTCTTGGAGGGTTGCGCCGAACCCATTCGAGGGCGCTTCTCAACCCGTTCAGCTCAGAGTACTAGGATCTCCTGTCGACTGTTCGATACTGGCACTCAGCCCTAAGGGAAAACATGGGGAGGCAGGTTGTTGGTCACCTCATCGGCCACTCGAAAAGACCATCCGACTCACAACATCAGCGTTCTCGAGCTGAGACTTCAGCGCAGTTCATTGCAGGACTTTCGCGATTCTTTTTAAATCTCTGTTCACGGAAAAGAATGTCGATACAGATGAGAAGGCACTCACAACAACGACGCAAATCAGGGCGTTCTGAGAAACGCCAGCCAGAGTAACTAGATCGAGGAAATTTTCCGCAGGCACTGACGTGGCTGGCACAGTCGCCGCCGTCGGCGAGGGCGTCACGGACTTCGCCGTGGGAGACCGGGTCGCGGCCTGGAGTGACGTCATGGTGCGCTTTTGGCCCCCGTTCTGGTAGAGCAGAGCTGACGTCAGCTCTGGTTGTGAATCTTAATCGGAAAGACTAGTCAGGGAACGAAGGTGCAGCTACGAAAAGATAGTCCTTGCTCAATGTGTGCTCATTACGAACTTTGTTGAATGGGTTTTTGATTTGCCTTTTGTATTTGCTCCTTTCATTTTGGGCTACACGCCTTGTGTTGCTTATGCTCCGTTGACCTCATCTGTTGGTCCTTCCGGTTCGTATCCTCAAAGCCGTCGATTGCGCTCAGCACGCTACGTCGCCAGAACCCTCACCATAGATTCCTAGACCCCTGTGGATCAGGCAGGTTCGCTAAGTCCGTCCTTTCTGAGAGCCCGTGTGTGACGCTGGTAAGCTCGCCACCTGACTTTTACGACTCTGAAAACTGCTCGTTCACCCAGTTTCCCACAACCTCTAACTCAAATCTCTCCCGTTCAGCAGAGCTTGGGCGGGCTTGCGAACACGTCCGCAGTCACGACACTTCCCCTCTCGTATATCCTAACAAACCGTTTGTAAAACTCTAGTCGGCTTTCAAGCATTTGAAGCCAACCTCGATCTACATTCAGACTCTAATCAACGTTATAAATCCCCCGCAGAATCAGGCGGGCTCGCTAAATACGTCCTCCTCGACAAAAGTCGGCCGCAAACCTTTCCCCCGTCGTTTTCGCAACTTTGCAACACGCTTGTTTCTTCGTTCCCATTGACCAAAACCCTGGCCATCTCGCTAAACCCCCATCGATCTCGGTTTACTCCCCCGCAGAATCAGGCGGCCTTGCAGAACACGTCCTCCTCGGGCCTCAAAACCTTCCCCATCGTCATGGCAACTTTGCAACACGCTTGTTCCTTCGTTCCCTTTCACCAAAATCCTAACCACCTTAATAAGTCTCCGTTTATCCCCCCGCAGAATTCAAGCGGGCTCGCGGAATGCGTTCTCCTCGACAAAAAGTCCGCCACAGCAAAGAGTTCCCCTCTCGTATTAGGCCAGCCTAACGAACCGTTTGTCAATTTCTTTCAGCTTTCAAGCCCTTAAGCCGAACAGCTTTACTTTTCTATACCCCAACCAACATTGTACATTTCCCGGAGAAATCAGGCGGCCTCGCCGAGTACGTAAAGTCCCACACTGCGAAACCTTCCCTCTCGTATTCTCAGCCTATAAACCGCTTGTGAAAAACTTCATTCAGCTTTCATGCCTTTAATCCCATCCCCAATCTACCTTTGAGTATCCTAACCAACTAGCCTCGTTACCCCCCCGCAGAAATCAGGCGGGCTCGCGGAATACGTTCTCCTCGACAAAAAGTCGGCCGCCGCAAAACTGCCGGCGTCAGTCTCGTTCGAGGAGGCCTCGGGAGTTGTCACCACGGGAATGACCGCCCTCCAGGCACTCAGGGACAAGGCCGGTGTGCCGCTCTCGGGGTATAAGGGCCGGGTGCTTATT
>DF236970.1:301869-335441 GCA_000708835.1 Klebsormidium nitens | reverse complement strand
ATAATGGCGGCGTCTGGCGGAGTGGGCATCTATGCGCTGCACCCCAATCTCTTCGAAGAACGTCAGAAAACACGGCAGGAATAGAAGAACCCTTGAGAAACGTCTGATTGATATTGTCATCAGTTGGATATTATTTGAGTGAATGGCCGGGTGCTCGTAATGGCGGCACCTGGGGCAGTGGGCATCTATGCGGTGCAGGTACGTGGAACCTTAACATGGATAAAGAGAGCAGGCAACGAATATTCGAAAGATGAAAAGCTTTGGAACATTCTTTTGCTGGTCAAGTAAGGGTCGGGTGCTCATCATGGCGGCGTCAGGGGGAGTGGGCGCTTATGCGGTGCAGGTAACTGGCACAATCTTCTTGGGAAAGCGTCAGAAACCAAAATGAGAGAAAAGAGAATCCTCGGAACACGGCTGGTTGATTTCAATAAACGGTTCATTCTCAGTTGAGTGAATGGCCGAATTCTTATTGTGGCGGCTTCCAGAAGAGTTCGCAGACGCGGTGCAGGTGTTCAGGAACGTATCCATGGGACTTTGTCGTGAAAAGAAGGGAAAGTGAAATCTTCGAACAACATCTGGTCCATCAGTTCGAAGGACCGTTTGCTCGTTTCTGCGGTCGCCTAAGGAGAAGGCATCTAAGCTCCGCAGGGCGTCCAATCACACCGGTCAACTGATTCGACCGGATTCCTAACCTCCAGCCGACTCTCCATTTGCAATTCAAGGGTCGTGATGCTACTGATAGCCAAAGGGGTACAGACTTACGATGCTGTTCAGGGGCTGGTTAAAATTCAAAAGCGGAACTGGTTGCTCATCTGAACGATCTTGCCTGCTGCAGCCTCGAACTGTTCATGCGCTTGATGTCTCCTGCTTCGTACGAAATTTTGTGACACTTGTTCAGATGCTTTTTGATTGCGGAGGCGCGTCGGCGCATCGCCCCGACTGAAAATGAAAGTCAGATGGACAAGGACTGTGCTCCATTGAGCAGAGCAAAAACCGGCCAGAAAAACAAATTCGCAAAGATAGAGAACTTCGTGTTTGAGATCGTAAGAGGAAGAGCCTGCGTGGAGCCTACCGCCTACCGTTGTGCACACATGCCGCTTGATTCGCCTTGTTATCGCGGCCTGAGACGCACTTATGTCACAATCAACCGTCTTGACGAGAACGGAGGTTAGAGTGCTTTTCTGACCGCGTCTCGCGAAGTCGCGTCACTCCTGTGTTTGCTTCTTTGCCTTCTTGCAGGGTTTCTCTTTCGAAGTCCTCGAAGCTTCTTTCCGACTCTCGTCCCTGCCTCCCAGGAGAAGCGGTCCTCTGAAATCCCTACAACCTTTTCACAGCACATCATCCAAACGCCTATTTCCACGAACTTTAACCCTTTTCACAACCTTTAAGCCGCGGGTTTGGATTAACCCTCCACACCCGGCGCAGCTGGCCAAGAAGGCGGGCGCCCACGTGACCGTCACGGTCGGCGCGCGCAACGCGGACCTCGCGCGCAGCCTCGGCGCCGATGACGTCATCGACTACCGGGCGGTCGCGGACCCGGACAACCCGCTCGCGCACCCGGGTGGCGAGCTGTATGACGTCATCCTGCACACGACGGCGGTTCCGGAGAAGTGGGACCACTTTCACCGGGTGCTCACCCCCAAGGGGTGTGTCGTAAGCACGATTCCCGAGTTTTCCACTTTCCTGCGGACGGCGATCCAGTCGGTAACGTTCGCGGGGCAGAAGATGATTCCCATTTTCTGCGACTGCTCGAAGGCGGAGGATCTGAAGCTGCTGATTGAGATGATGGGCAGGGGCGAGCTGAAAACGGTGGTCGATTCAAAGACGCCGCTCAAGGAGGCGGACAAGGCGTGGGAGCGGTGCCTCGGGGGGCATGCGACGGGAAAGATTGTTGTCACCGTTCCGTGATTTTGAGTTTTCAGTCTTTTCTTAGCTTTCGTACGTGATTTGTGACCAGTTCCAGGGTTGCGAGCTTCGGTCGTCTATCAGCTTTTACAGAGAGATGCGACCGCATTAAACCGTAGCCTCGTGACTTCCTCGTCAATCAGATACAGTCGGGACTTTAACGGGTCGCTTTGGCATGCACTTTTCCACGCTGGCAGTGCGCAACAATGCTTCGAGTCCGGATTTTGAGTCACGGTGAAGTGGATGGTTTGAATTGATTTTCGTACAAAGGAGTCTTATCACAGCTGGAGGTCATTAAGCACTCTGCGATGGTCGAGATACTTCTCGACTTCATGTTGACCAAGAGCATGTTGACTAAGGTTGGTGCTCGGGGTAACGAATAAAACTAAAAACTTAAACCAACAAAATGACACGCTTTGCACCCGTACTCACCCTAACCCCCAAACCAACCCTACCCGTCTCCCGGGCACTTTCCTTAGTCAACATGAAATCGAGACCTATATGGTCGAGGACGTCCTGCA
Source organism: Klebsormidium nitens (assembly GCA_000708835.1). NCBI lineage: Eukaryota > Viridiplantae > Streptophyta > Klebsormidiophyceae > Klebsormidiales > Klebsormidiaceae > Klebsormidium > Klebsormidium nitens. The sequence goes on along the minus strand of DF236970.1, from coordinate 333,015 downwards.
TGTTGAATGGGCCGCCCGTTCAGCTAGGGGCGTCTTACATGTTCGTGATTGTTGGAACGTGTGTTTCATGGACAGCAACTTAGCCTTCCAGACGCTCAGATCTTGATACGTGCGGCTGTAACGTCGAATCTTTGGCCATATCATGACAGAGAAAGATAGGCTGAACGATCGACTATTATGCAGCAGATCGAGTCAATTAACCATACGCGGCGATCGACAATGTGCGTACGTGTCTGTCCACGCGCTCGTACTGGGCCGCCGAAGCTTGCGTCAATGACTTGCATAATGCCTATGCCTCAAACAAGCATCAGCAGCTGGCAGTGTGCATGGCGTGCTAGCCAGAAACATATTTACTACTATGAGCAAAGCCTCAGAGACTTGCATCATAGATCTGACAGCATGTGCGGCGCCCCCCCGCAGCATCTGGCACAACGTACGCGATATTGATCGTTTACAATTGTGCATCCTGCAATGATGTCCTGCTACCGTCTGATGTGATAGGCGGCGGCCCAGCCTGGTCTTTATGATCGTAAAATTGTTCAGTACGGGCCGGCGGCCCATGCAGCATGTCATAAGCAAAGGTACGGTAGTAGGTGGATGAGTCTTTATTGCAGACTTTTTGATGTATGTCAAACGGCGGCCCATCCGTGGGCATCGATCAATGATATGCATAGTGCGCCAAGAAAACACAGAGACTCTCAGTGCTTACCGTCAATCAATATCAGGCATGATTTGTGGATTGTATGCCATGATGAACTTAGTGTTTGCATAACTAATCATTGAATAATTGCAACGATCCATAATCATGGATGAGATTCGACATATGCGCCCCATATGCGCAGGCGTTAGTAGGGAGCGTTCGTGATGAGCGACAATGAGTGACCAAGCTATAGGCATCATTGCTTGCAGCTCGAACATGGCAAATCTCCAATCAGCTTGACATATGCAAGTTTCAATGGGTGCGGCTGTCACGGTGCATTACGACGGTCTAAAGGTTATAAACGGGCTTGTTATGTGTTCGAAGGGGTTCGGAAGAGGGTGAGGGAATGGTTCAAAACATTGTCTGCGTAATGGTTTCAACTAGTGTCTGTATATACCCAGTCTTACAGCAGTACTGTACAAACTCAGTCTTACAGTGCATTGGCTGGTGCAAGTCTTCGGAAAGGGCCGGTCGGTATAAGTGGTGCTTGACGCGTGTCAACTCAATTCCTCAATTCAAACTAAGCTCCAAAAAGGAGCGGGCGGGCAGATCATCACATGCTCAAGCATGCGCATACCTCTCGTTTCGTCCACGTTAACCCTGTCCTTTATAGGCCTTGCGGTGACCACCCAAGGAGGGATCGGGTCACGCTTCGTCAACCGGTGGGGGATCGACGGCTGACGTCAGTTGCAGCCGGGATATCCTCACGGCCCCCAGGAGCTGTTCGGGGAGCTCCTCCGGGGTGTCGCCCTGTGCATAAGCAAAGTGTGAGGACCTTGCGTCAGCAGGCGCACTTGAGCTGTGATACTGACTGGTACGGCTTTACGGAAGGTGTAATTAGGTAAAAAGCGAGGGAGAGCGTGACAGGGGTTTTTGTGTACAGACCAACCATTCCCAAAACTGACTTGGGGACTAACGAGATGTATCACGTACAATGTTCGGAAGCAGTCGTTGGAGCGTTGACGAAACGCTTGGGCAAAGCTCCTCAAGAGCATCAGTGACAAGACAGCCCAGACAAGCTCTAGAGTCGAACTTGGGAAGGAAAGGGCACGCACGCCCAGAGAGAGTACGAAAAAGACGAAGACATGCTCAATAAATGCTCCCGCCACGTTCTCGAGTCAATGTGAACATGCTTCAAACAAAAGGCCCCAACACATTCTGTAAAAGCGAGGAGGTTCTACAACTGGGCTCACCTGTACAAGGAACGCCATGTCGACAACTAGATGCGTGATGTAGCCCACGACCATCCCCATGATGCCGTTGGCAACCATCGACGAACCGATGTTCACTTCGAACTGCAAGACAAAGACGACGCCGTTGAGTTCGTCCTTCAGGCCGATCTCGGTTTCAATTTCGATGTCGACCTCGAGGACTTTCGAACTGAGCAATGACAATATGTCTCCGAAGTCGCGCGTCAGGACAGGGAGTCGTGCTTGGTCCCTCTTCGGCATGCTTCCTTTGTCTCTGCCTGTTTTGAAGGAAGGGCAGATTGCACTCGTCTGCCGAGGTGCAATAGTCACTGCGCATTTTCATACTCTTCAATGACACTATGCAAGAGCTCTCAATAAATCGCCTCCGTCTCGGGGTTCGATTGCGCACAGCTGGCACCCCCGAAGTAGCAACCCACCTCTAGATTGTCTTTCCCCCGGACGTACGTCATGGTGAGGGCGTTCCCTAAAAGGCAGGCGGTGGAACCCACCGACTGCTTGACCACCCAGGAGCCCTGCAGCAAAAGCGACCGGTTCAAGCCCGGACGTCCGAGCTTGGAGCCAGGAAGATGATCTAAAATTGCCCGGCTTCTGGGTCAAGCATTGCAATATTACTGTGTTGTATGCGGAGGCCAATCCTGGTGCTTCAATCAAGAACGTGTCCCTGACAATGAAACTTCCTGAACCTTTCCGGGAAAAGGACTCAGCCTCAAGATTAACACAATTGCCTCAACGACTAGAAGTCATTTGATTGAACACGGCAACGCTAAGCTTGACAACACAGCTGGATCCCTCCTCGTCTCACGTACGAAGTTCCGTTTACCAGATGCCTGAAACTAAAAGCCCAAAGATCCTTGACTCCAATAGCCCCAAAGCCTGACACGTTCTAGTAGCTTTCAGCCTGACGGACCGAAGCTTGAGTATCGGATCCTCAAAGGCTTGCATTTAAATGAGAATGGACGGGATAAGATTGAAGCGCCAATTGCAAAACGTGCCGTCCCCATCACTGAAAAGTCTATAACCCTGTGACCTGACCCATTTTTTAGTGGGTTACAGCCTAAGGGATCCAAGGCTTGAGATCAGCAATTTGTTGGAGTGCGCCCACCTTGACGATAGAGGGGATAAGCTTGAAGCGGCGGTTGCGGAATGCGTCGTCACTGTTAGCGAAAACTCATGACTTTTTACTTTTATTAGTGGGTCCCAACCTGCGGAATCCAAAGCTGACATGAGCAATTTGATGGAGTGCACCCACCTTGACGATAGAGGGGATGAGCTTGAAGCGCCGGTTGCGAAACGCGTCGTCCCCGTGGATGAAGCGGTGCAGCAGCGAGCCCTCCTCGATCGGCTTGTCGCACAAAAAGTAAAACACCATGCTGTAGTTGGTCGGCCCGGGGACCTGAAGCGAGAAAAAGTAGTGTCAGGAAAGTGGTTCAACACGTGGGTTAAGGGCCCGGGTTGAGGTCAAAAGTTAAGACGAGAGTTATGACGCGGTCCGGAGAATGTAAAGCACCATGCTGGAGTTGGCCGGCCAGGAACTTGGAGCGACGAAAATTAGTGTCAAGAAGTTGGTTACACTCCCGGGTTAAGGGCCAGGTTGGGACAGGAATTAAGTTGGCAGTGATAACTAATCTGAAAGGATTTTAAGACCATGCTGAAGTTGGTCGGCCCAGAGAAACTGGCAAAAATAGGGTTATGGCATAGAACTACCTTGAACGCGCAGACAAGGCCAGGCACCTTGGTGAGTTCGGTGACACGCCTTTTGAAAGTACGTGTGCCCCAAGAGTGTAAAGCAGAAAAAGGAGGCGCTGCGGCAGGTTTTCACTGGTCTCAGCGGTTCGTGGTGTGGCAATAAAAATTGCACTTAAGGGATCTTTATCGTGAGCTAGTTTTAACCTTTCCTTGCACGTACCAGGAGACAGAAGGTCAACGTTATACAGTTTGACGCATCCCAACCAGTTTCGCTGGCAGCTGTCGCCCAATCAACGGTGACCACATGTAAGGTGGAAACGAAAACAAGATCGATCAACGCCCTGGTGAAAACAACGTGGACAGCAGAGTCAACCCCAGCCGGCCCCATGCTTGATAATTCGCGAGAGGGTTGCTGACGTCACCTGCATGTTGATGACGAACATAAAGAGCCCCCGACTGGTGCCGTCCGCGTTGTTAGCTTCGTGGAACGCCTGCACAGAGAGATTGAACTTTTTAAAGATCCGTCGTTAGTTTTGGGGTTTAAGGACAGTGGCTACTTCTGCAAGCCCAGGCTCTGACTGTGAGTGCTTGCGACTCAATAATTGCACACAGTGATGAGTTGTCGAGTCTCGACAAAATCCCAGCTTCGAGCGAGAAGAAGGGGCCAGAACACTGATCTCCATACTGTCACTTCAAAGCACCCATCACAATACGGGCGACATGAGTACCTGGAAAAGTAGGCACTTAAGAAGCGCTTTGCAAGTCTCCTGAAGAAAGGCATTTTATTTTTGAGCGCACATGCCTCAACTCTCACATGGGCTGATTGCGTCGGTTATGCACAACCGCGTGGAGGGGCAAACAACGCAGAGAAGGACTTGTCAGCCCACAGACATACCTTTGTGCCAAAATTCTCTTTATTTTCCGAAAGAATACAGAAAAGAGGGCTCTTTGAGTTTTGCCCCACCTGCATGATTTTGTTCCCCGGTCGGCTGGCGAGGGCGTCCATCTTCTTGTTCGACTTGTACCAGTCGGTCGCCACTAACCGGCAGATCGGCTCGCCCGCCATCACCTACCGGTTTCAGGTTGGGTCAGCGTAACCGTCCTCGGCTAGAGCATTGCTAGATCGAGATGAAACGCCTTTCACGACTCTCCAAGTGATTGAACTTACGTGAAGGTTCATGTACACATATCTTTCATCATCCGGTTCCAATTAAACATAGAAAGATTAGCAACACCCAAAAATACCGATCCGCAAGAAAGAGCGACGCTGTCGTCTGCACTGCACTGGCAGCATTTTCCTTCTGGTACAACATTCTATCGCTTGCAAAAGCCTTTCTGCAACATCCTAGGCCAACCTAGAAAACTTGCTGAAAACCCTCGTTGCTTTTGGAGAAACGTAAACATACAAGCGCTTCCAGCAGCTGACCTTTTGCCGGTCCTTCAGGTAGTTCGCTCCTCGCACTTTGAACAGCTGTCCAGCTGGCTCGCTCCAGCTGTCTTTGCCGTTCTCCTCAGGGCCCCGCCCCAGCGTGCCGACAAAGGAGCCAAAGTCAACCGGAATGGGGACGACGTGCCGAGGGTCTGCATAAGAAACGGTGCGCGGCATCTGCTATTAGCCAGGCTAGGGGCGGGTCTGCATAAGCGATGGTGTGGCGCCACCTGCTAAAGCCAGGCTAAAACACCTTGCGGCATCTGCAAAGGAGAATTACGTAAGTCCGCGTGCTCGCACTCAGACAGCCAACGGAAGCTCAAAAGCCCGAAAGAAGTCTGTCATCTGTTTTAATATGTGGACAGTGCACTTGCGGATACTGTAAACGAGTACTGATGGAGCTCCAAACGAAGTTCCGATCAGAGAGACTTGCGTACTTCACAACCTGGTCATGGGTCGTGCCTCTGCTGGGTGCGAGCAAGAGCTGTCGATGACCGATCCTCAGAAGCTACGAGAATAATATGCAAAAGCAAGAGTGGGAACATTTTTGAAACGGTGAGCGTCCCTACAGCCTTACAATCCAAGAGATGAAAACGCAAAGCCCGATAGCTCGCATTCGAACACCTGCCATGCCGGGGCGCTTACCAGAGACGAAGCTGTAGGGGGCGTTCCGCCGAAGCTCGGTCGCGTCTTCTGGCGTGGAAAGAGCTTTTCCACTTAACCTCTGCATGAAGCAAACACCTATGAGTTTTTTTCAGAGCGCTCAGAGGGAGCAACTCTAAGTGCACGAGCGCTCGGATTCAGTAAAAGCACGTAGCAAGCCAAGCGGCGAGCAAAACGATGTCCCCTATCTCTTCGTCTTCTCTGCAAAGCAACAATAACTTGAAGGACCTCCTTGGATCTCCAAACCCCCTCCCTGTCATACGACCGAAAACGATACACACAAAAGCACGTATTCCAAATGCATAGTCAGGGTTCCCAAATGCATCCCCACCCGCAAGTGAGCTGTCGCTTTGAGCGCGGTCTGCGCCTCGGTGAGTTCGTTGGTTGAAAGTGAAACACACAACCGCCGGAAACGCCCACCACAAGCAGGTAATGTCGAAGCTTTCCTTTTTTGCATCTTGTCCTTTAAATAGTCAGGATCGCCAAACGCATTCCTACCCGCTGCGTGACCTGCCGCTTAAGAGCACTCTGCGCCTCGGGTAAGCTCGTTGCTTGAGAAAAGGAAAGACAACCGCTAAAACGCCCACCACAAGAAGGGCCCGGGAACTTTAATTTGTCAATTATTTCAATAATCAGGAATCCCGAAGGCAGAGACCCACCCGCTGCGTGAGCTGCCGCTTGAGCGCGGTCTGCGCCTCGGTGAGCTCGTTGGTGGCGTCGAAAAAGTCGTCCTCGTCATCGGTGTCGTCCTCCAGCAGGTCCGCAAACGGGAAGCTGCGCCCCGTCGGGCTTGCCGTCTCTGAATCTTCCGACTCGCCTGCAAGCCAAGCGAAGAGAGGATTGGATTCCGGGTACTTAGCCTTGCGTCGTTTGTTGAGGCTAGAGTTCCAAGCCTGCGAACGGGAAGCTGCGCCCCGTCGGGGTCGCCGTCTCCGGTTCTCTAAACTCGCCTGCAGTCGAGCTCCCGGGTATTCTATTTGTCAGTTTTTTTTATCGTGAAAACCTAGGGTTCGAGATCCGCAAAGGGGAGAGCTGCATCCGTGGGACTAGAGTCTCCGAGTCCTCAAGCTCATCTGCAGCCCTGATCGGGGAGCAATCAAAATTAACAAGGTCAGAACCTTATCGTCCACGGACGTCAAGAGAAAACGACGAAGCGGGGGTGCAACCGGGAAGCTGCAATTCGTGGGAGTGAAAGAGAGCCACCCAAAAGTAGATGACATTACCCATAAATCGACAGCAGCCTGCTGTCCTTTTGTCAAGAAACAGACTCCAGCAATGCTCGTGAAACGCAGAACTTGCGCTAAATGGACCTGAGCAGTGGCCTTTTCGTCAGTTCGCCACAAGTCCGTGTCGTTGCAAACCTTTGTCTCAGACCTGGCGAGGAAAACCCGTCACTTGTTGGTGTGGTCTGAACCCACTCAAAAAGATCTTGGATGCGCGCTTACCAAACTCGAACGCGTTGGAGGGCATCTTCACAAAGAGCTCTCGGGAGTCGTCCTTGGTGTGCGTGTGCTCGATCGAGCGGGTCCGAGACGCAGAGACGGGGGCAGGGGGCTTGGCCAGCTTGATAGCGAACAGCTCACGGATGCCTGCCAAAGGGACCGAGATAAATTGAGCACCACAGCATGTTGCAGAGAGTTCGAGAGAGAATGTTGCAGGCAGTGGAGAGGTGCCAGAGGGATAGGGTTTACAGATGGAGCGTCAGAGGAGTCGGACAGGGTAAGGGAGTCAAGAGATACGGAGGGGGAAGACCCGGAAAGAGTTCAGAGCGAGCTCCGGAGCACCTGCTGTGACGAAGAGAAGGGGGAAAGGGCCCGCAAAACGACGGATCACCTGCCCCTCGGTTGAGCATCCTCAAGTGGGGGCGCTTCCATACACAACATCACTTACTTGTCGCTGCGCATTTCCAGCACGAGGAAAAGAGAACAAAAAATGAACAACCAAGCGAAGAAGAAATATACACGGGCCAGCAAAAAGACGGCTCACCGGCCACTCGGTTGAGCATCATGAAATGGAGGCGCTCCAGAAAATTCTCATCCAGGTGTTGCTGCGCATATTAAGCACGAGGAAAAGAGAACGCACAAGCTAACAACAGAGCGGCGAAGAAGAAAAATACACGGGCGAGCAGAAAGACAGCTTACCGGCCACTCGGTTGAGCATCATGAAGTGGAGGCGTTCCCGGTAGGTGGGCCCCGCCTGGCCGCAGCAGCAGGAGACACCGTGCGGCTTCATCTCCAGGACGTGCTCCACGATGCAGCGCGGGGAGGAGGTGCCGGGGGCGGGCGCGATGGGGGAGATGACGAAGCCGCCGCCTGTGGTGACAGTGATGACGTCAGCATTGACTAGTCTTACGGACGTCAGCAGGTTTTCTATGACGTTTGCGGTTGGTGCAGTGACGTGCTCCACGATGCAGCGCCGCCAGGAGGTGCCGGGGGCGGGCGCGATGGGGGAGATCACGAAGCCGCCACCTGTCGAGAGTAAAGACGTCAGCAATGAAGATACATATGTCAGCGGATTCCTAAACATAGGTGGAGTGCTTCATGATGCAGCACGGGGAGGAGGTGCCGCGGGCGGGTGCCATGGGGGAGATCACGAAGCCGCCGCCTGTGGAGAGAGTGATGACGTCAGCAATGGGTACACTTCGATCTCAGCCAAAGAGGGATGGTGAAAGACCATAATGATGACATGGAGAAACTGGCACCAAAAAGTGCCTCGTCGTTACATGAGAATGCGCTGCATCGGGGAGATCAACGCTTGAAGAATTGAATGATAGGCTAGCAAGACGTTCATCTGATTGAGCACGAGAGGACAACGAGGTTCAGGGCTGGTAGCATGGCAGCGGGATAGTTGGTCGGACGTCGTGGATCCATCCTTTGGGTCATTTTCGTAAGCTTGATGTCAGCCAATTGATTCCTCCAAAGGTGATGGATGGCTGTTCAAGCTCAACAAACCGTCACTCTATCCAAGGGACTGAAACAATGTGTCCCACCAGTATAACAAGCATGGCCCATGACAAAAGAGAAGCGCTGTGCCAGACACTTACTGACAACCTTGACTCGTACAACTCCAAACTTCTTAGGGAAGTCCCGGTGTCGAGCTGGGAAGTACAGAATCTCTGCACCGAAGTCACGAGCTTTTCGTCAGTATGTTTGATCGCACGGGGGCACGGGTGCCCGGTCTGAATGCGGATCCGTCAGCATAGCAAACAAGTTGGAATCAATTACCCGTAACCATAGCTGTGAGAAAGGGCATAATTCCCCAATAGCTGAGAGAATTGGGAACGCGTTGAAGAAAGACTCTTCTACTAAAATTACCCCTGCAAACGGCCGGTACGGTCTCCAGCTTTAGCTTGCAAAGGATCGCAAGAGTACTCATGATTGGATCGCTCTCGTCCTGTGCTTAAGAGTGTCCGATGCCAGGACGTCGGGTCTTGACAACAAGCTGTCACGCACAGATAGGAGGACCCTCTAGCTTGGCCTCTGCTTTTCAAGATCCGAGTAGAACGCCCCAGGCTTCTCATCGGAGTGAAACTTTTGCCGAACAGAGTATGGATCCACTGCAATATATGTCGGCTCACCGTATCTGCCGTCCTCCGTCCGCCGCCAGTAGCGCGAAATGAGCAGATCCCTGCTGCGTGCCAGGCCCCGGTGCCAGTCCTTCCGCAGCTTCTTGTAGATGACGTCAGTGTGGCCGTCAATCTCCTCCACGACCTTGCCTTCCTTGACCACCGCGTCCCACCTGAAGTACCAGGCGCCGTTGAGGTTTGAGGTATTAGACGTTTTTGGAGGGCGATAAGAGCTCAGAGGTTTCAGGAATTCGAGGTCTCGACCGGCGATGACTGCTTCCAGTTTTCAGGGTTCTCTACGACCGATGAAACCTCTGGAATTTATGGGCCTTGACGATCTTGACGGCGATGAGACTCGACTGCTCGTAAGGATTAGCTCGCGTTAGTGCTACGTGCTGTGCAGGTGGCGACAATCCATGCAACGACTCTGGATCTTGAGCAGCAACTGTTGTGGGACCTCAACAACTTATGCAGAGACTAAATGACGAAGCATGTGCCTCTCACGAAAAAAACATATGAGATTCGCATACTGAGCTCGTCTGCAGTAGCAGCCGAAAAGCTTCCGTTTCAAACAAGAAGGAGCAACTTCGACAGAGTGAGTGCTCGTCATTCAACACCACGCCCGTGAGTAGATTGATTGCTCTCGGGGGACGAGTCACCAAGCAAATCAAACGGTCCGTTGCCTTCTCAACGATAACTTTTCGCCGTCTGATTTAGAAGACTCACTCGAGCCGCAGCTTCCCCATGCTCATTACGAGAGCAAACACTTTGTCCGCAGGAGCATCCACGATGCCGATGGACTTGACCGTCCGGGTGTTGTTCTGCAAGGAAGAGCACCGGGAGTTGGACGATTGTGGAAAAGACATCAGGACAAAAGGTTCCAGGTTGGAAACGGAAGGCTTGTCAGCAAGCCTCGAAGTCGGTCAGGCTCTGTCAGATGGCAGAACTTGGGTGACGAAAGAAGGGAGGACTCCTCCCAAGGTCCGTATACGTTGTCTCTCGCTAGTTTGGCAAAATCATCTGGATGGTCACCTTCAAAGCCGTGCTTCGCACCTCTGCAGAGCCTCTCCGAACGGCCACATCATAGGTTTTTCTAACCCGAACCCTGGGTTCAGGAAAAGTGGGAAAAAAGACACAAACGTTCAAAATGAACCGGCGGAAATAGAACGGGGTTGCTCGAGCTGAGTTCTCGATAAATGCGTGAAACCAGTTGGCACAACGTAAGGAGGCGTGATTGTACCCACCTCGTCCTCGGAGTCGTGTATCTGTTCGAAGAACCGGAGGCCTGAAGGGGAGCAGAGGAACGGAATATAAGCAACAGGAGGAAACCAATCGAAGTAGTCTAATCACCAGTTGTACCAGATGCAGACATGGTCGAACTCATAAGAAAGCTTGCAAAATTGGGAAGCGGAAATCAGACGCTGGGGTAGCAAAGCAACGGAACGGATTTGTGCTGATAGAAAAGTCTTATGATTGCGCTCGTTGAGTTCTCGCTCGAAGGAGTACCTCAAGACCACATGTGAAAAGCCCTCAGGTCAATTCACAAGCGCCCAGACCAATGAGGAAAGAATGCACCCGTGTGAATGCCCCTCACCGTTGCTACACCGGATGAGCCGCCAGGACATTCCGGACGCTGCCTCCGACTCCCGCTCCATGGCGTCAAGGATTTCTCCGTGGCCCGCATGCGCAATCTCCGACTCCGTCCAGTCTTTGAAGTACTCAGGAATGCCTGTGAATAAACCGGGCCAGTCAGATCCAAATTCCGAAATAGACGAGACACTCTCAAACCATTTTGCAAACTTTTCGACCAGATCAAAGATGCCGGCTCCAGAAAGCAGTTTCTCGATGTTCATCAGATTATCGTGTCTCGACGGGATCGGTTCCTCTTTGGAAACATCCGCTAGTGATGAACATGCGGTCAAGATGTAAGCGGTCAAAAACATTCAAACGAGCCGCCTGCTGACACTGACGAATTCCGCAAAGCTGCGATTCGCAACACGGGAAAGCTTAAGATGGAGCGCTTCAGCTGGAGTTGTCAATAGGAAGCAAACTCGAGGCTGTGTCGCTTTGACAATTCGTGATTTGAGAAGAGTTCAGCCTTCATTTTTTTCAAGTTCATCCAGGGGAGAGTTGGCGTGTCAGCCGGCCAAGCTGCCGCCTCAGTAGTAAGCCCTGGACTTCTCAGCTGCTAACAAACCACGCCCTTCGCATGCACAGAAACCATGCCAGGTGTGTGCACACCTTCGCTATGACAAACGTACCGTGCATTGAGTAAAGTCCTTTTCAGCATCAGACACCCACCTCTTCCGTAGCTGTCCTTCCTGCGCGTGTGCTTTCTCAGCATTGCAGGCGCTTTTCCGACCGGAGACTCGCTGCAAAGTGCAAGCACGCATAATAAGGGAGCAAGCCGGCTACGTGTCGGTCAGAATCTGAGTTGAAGCGGCCTTTTTGTCACCAACCAAGCCGATCGGAAAAGTAAGATGTAGGCCAGCGGTTTCGACAAGCATGTTTATACTGATGAGTACGAGGGGCAATTCCCTGCCCCAATCACCAACTCTTCACGCATCTCAAAGATATTTGCAATTATAAAGAGTCGATTAATAGCATACTCTCTGATATAGTAATTTCCATTCACAACCTAACGTCTGACCATTTAGCAACCTGACCCTCAAAGACGCGCACCTCTCAACCAACTCCATCTCCTGTGAGCGCCCCTCCTCAGCTCTCTCCACCCTCCGTGGGCTCACTCCATTCCCTGCGCGGGGGCCCGGTTCGGAAAACCGAGCTATATTCCGGGGGGTTAAGCTGTCCTCCACAACAGGGGCCGCAGTGCTCACTCTAGTGGAGTGGACCAGCCGCACTGGGCCCACCTGCGGATCAATATGAGAAATCTGGTAAGCTGGACAAGAAATGGATCGAGAATTTTGTTTCTAAGTAATGCTCTAACGTTTTCTGCGCCCATGCATTTTGGATTCCGGTGGCCACAATGTGAGATGCACAGTCTGGCTTCTGTAGGCCGGTACTTTGCCAAGAATTGGCTGCTCGCAGGGCAATCAGGTGACCTTAGGGGCACTTGCATCTCCTCTTGGGGCTTCGAGGCTTGACCATGTGCCGAGCGCAATCCCCAGCTAAGACCAGCGGGAGAGCAGTAGAGCCCCTGAATACAGGGGTAAGCACTCCCCCAGGTCCTGAATTCAATCGGCACTGCAACCTGTTGTCCAATGAGTTTCATTGAAAGTAAGCTCTTCAACTCTTGTGGTCCTTGACATACGTGCCTAACAACTTTTCCAAGATGTTGCCAGGGTAGTCCCTACCCAACAGAAGATCACAGGGAATCTTGCATGGCCTTCTTGGTCACACTGACTTCAGCAGCTGACCAGTTAACAACCAAGAGATTATCTGTGTAACTCAGTACCCTGTAGTTCGACCGTTCTCCAAAGCCACTCTTGTGACCAGAAAGTTTGACAAAAGCAGCCATCCCCTTGCTCCCACCATATTGATTTGACATAGGGACTCACAATGAAAATCACATTAGGCGCTTAAGTGTAATGTTCCTGGCTTGCAGATCCAACCATCTGCTGCTCCTAAAGTCAGCTATCGCCCTGCTGGAGCCGATCAACATCAGGATTGAAACCCCCTCACCGAGTCAATAGCGGACTGCAGCGCGCTCATCCATTCATGCACGGCTTCAGGAGTGAGCGCCCCAATTGTCAGCTCCTTCTTGTGGTCAATTGCCGAGTAGATCTTGAATATATACAGGGGGTTCCCCCCCGCCATTATGCGCCCGGCCTCGGCCAGGCGGACGTGAGGCCCCATGTAACCTCGCCGTACGTTCTCCTGAAGGGTTTTTCGATTCTAGGTTCAATAAACTTACGTCTGATCATGATAATTATCCTCTGACATCCAGATTGGTGAGTATGTGCTCCTTTGCTTTCCGCCCTAACTTAGGAGGGCTTCCATCAATCTGACGCCAGGTTGATTTTGACGAGATACACAATGGAAGAACCTTCAGTGAAGGCCTCAAGTGGAGCAGTGCTCAAATTCTGGATCCAGAATTGGACCACCTATCCACTGCAATCTCAAACAAAATTTGAACTACTGACTCAATCAACATCCGAGTAGCAAGGTCCATGACACTGTGGTCTGCTCACAATTCCCCAATTCAAATTGGCAGCTTGTCTAACAAGCATAATCAAAGGGCTTCAGACTCATTTGGAACAACAAAGAAGATGTGCATGAAGAAGACGCAGCATTTGGAAGGGCCAACAGCTTCCAATTGGTGCGCTCTTTTCTAGGGAGCATAGAAAGTCAACTGAAGGCCCACCATTAATATGAAGTCCAGTGAGTCACAGGGAGTCAATCAGACCAAGTCAACTGGCTGACGGCCTCAAACCCCTCTAGTCAGAGTGAGCCAAGTTACTTGTGACACATGCAAGTCTGCATAAACAGTCTGGTGCTTCACTTGCCTTTGCATCAGATTCCGCCTTGGGTGCCTTCTTGTAGATGTAGGCAAACTTGCCTCTAAGGACAAAGTAGCGGCCTTTGCATTTAAAGCGCCGCAGACTGAGAGTCCCTGCCTCCCGTACGACGTACAATTGCCCTTCCTTGGTCACTGGGAAGGACGAAGAAACCCTTGATGAAGCCATCCCTACAAGTTCACTATGAGAAGCCTGATTCTCTCCGCAGAACGCTGTGCTGGTCGTTTGCCTGTCCTGGTTTCAACCTTCACTTTCCTTCAAAACTCAGCCTAGTGCGATAAGAATGAAGCAGGTGAAAGACGTGCACTGCGGCAGTTATGGCATGCATTGCGCCTTTCGTCCTCCAAACGCTGTGCGAGATATGCTCATGGCAATGCTGGGCATGGCGCCCAGTTTGACGTCATCCTAGAATTAGGGTTCTGCGCTTGTCTTGCGGTGCCAGGAAGGGTTAACTGTCTGCAAATCATGTTGACCCTAAACCTTGGAACGGCGCCGGCACACGAAGACATACTCAACTACTTTTCGTGACTATGAAACATATTGGTGTTAAGCGTCAAGGTGGTTTATTATACAGGTCCCAAACCAGTGGCTCACCAGCGTTCTTCTTTCAGCGCTCAGCATTTTGAATCCACCGCTGGCACCGGCTCCAGCGCTTACCAGCTTACACTGACAGCGGCTCAGTCATCCAAGAATATCTGGGGCACTTTCCCTGTTATTTTTGTAAGGTTGTTCTTTCTGATCGTTTCAGGAGGTCAACATGGATCGTCGGGCATTGATCCTGTTTGGGGTCCTTCTCGGGGTTGCGGCATGGGCTGCCGTTCCTGTGTCGGGTGCTGGAGACGGGTTCGGAAGAGGTGTGGGAGCGCAAACAGAGGTGAAGTCTCCTTAGGAGCATTTTGTTTTGGAGAACTGCAGATCTACTGGTTCTTTGGGGAACCTTTTAGAGTTCATTGTTGATCAATCGCAATCTGATTGGTTGTGTTGGTTTTGAGAGAATCTGTCGAGGCTTCTTTGTCGGACTGTGTACTTTGCTCTGACAGTTACATAACCGTCAGTGTGATGCAAGAGCTCAGATTGGATCATTTTGGAGTCAAAATCCCTGATTGAAAGCATTGACTTCCTTGCTTGCTGAGCCGCTTTGATGCGGCTTCGGGAAGGGGTTTTGTCTTCACAAGGCTATGGTTCTTTTGAGGTGCCTTGAGCATTGCAAGCTATGAATATTGCACAACCATCAGATGTCAGAGGTTCAAAATCAGTCGCAAAAAGCTTGTGATGTGCACCTACCACGCTTGGTCTCTCATGCCAAACCCTGAATCCCAAAACCGTGCCCGTTCAACAGCTCTCACACTTCTACCGTAGGGGTTGCTAAGCATTCGAACTGTTGTGGTTTGCTTGATTGAAGTTTACAGATCCGAGAACATGTGATGCAAATGGAACCTGCTTCTTCCCTCCTCGTGGGAAAGCACTACCAAATACTGGAACTGCTGTGCTTCCTCGCCAACTGGTTACAAGTTGATGATTTGCGACCAATTAGAGGCACATCTTTCAAAAGGCCGTCCAGTAGTATGTCACCCATCAATGTTAAAGCCGTGTTTTCGTCAGGTTGTCAGAGTTTCATCCATTTTCATTATTGGGATCAACCACCAGGCACAGTAACCTGCAGAATGAAGTTCTCTTGTTGCTCGTTACCTGCATTTTCTTTCGTTGTGGAGCCTGCTGCAATCTGACCGCTTCTTGCTCGGCTAAATGCGAGAAAAGTCGTAGAGCAGTTCATATTCTACCAGCTCTGAACCAGCAGGCCAAATCTGTTTAGATTTCAGTTGCAATGATCAGTGTTGTACTGGGAGCTGCATCCTGGAGTCCAGGTGCCCGGCTCTGAGACTCCTGATCTACACCGAACCAAAAGAATGATATGTGGCCTTTCTGCTAAAGTTTCAAAATCAATCACTGGGGTTTGTACTCTGACCAGGAGCCCTTCAATGGTGCACTCAACCAGGAGTGCTCAACAAGATAGTGCTTAAGACGAGAGGGTCAATGAGTCAAAATTCTGTGCCTGCAGGCCCGTGTCCAGTATGTCAGCAAGAAGTCCGGCGTTGCCGCCACGCGCTCAGACGACGACACTGAAGAGTTTGAACTAGCAGGGGGAGACCTTCCTGACGAGGAGGACTCGCTGCCTCGCAAGCTTCCAGCCCAGGGGGGTGCGACGAAGGCTTTGTCCAGGCTGCCGGTCAGCCCCCTGAGGAAGGAGCGGCGCGTTCTGGTGACTGGGGGGGCTGGCTTTGTGGGGAGCCATTTGGTGGATAAGCTGATCAAGCGTGGGGACTCGGTCATCGTCATTGACAACTACTTCACTGGTACGCCCCTCTGGTTCTCCATGGCCCTTGCTTCTTGGGATACGCTTTTGGGGCTTCGGACATTTGTGGTGGATGACTAGGGATCGCAACCGCATTGGTCAAATCTTCCCTTTCTGTTCCTCCGTTGGAAGATTGAGCCCGGGGCATGTGGCTTTTGAGTTTTCAAGCCTGAAAGTGGTGGACTGCATCTTGGATGCAGTTGGATTTTCAGCAAAGTGTGCAGTTCTTTCACTCTTGCATGCTTACTCAAATCCAGGAGGTTACAATTAATCTGGCATGCAAAAGGTTCCAGGCAGCAGTAGGTATTTTGGTTAACCCGTTGTCAAAACTGAGCAAGGCATTATCTCCTGTCCGGTCCATGAATGGCGCGCCATCATCCAAGACCTTGTTGAAGGGGCTCTCCCCAAGTGTCATTCAAGCAGACTGCTTCGACAATCATCAAGCAGTCTGACAACCGTCGACAACATGTCAGTGACTTTCAGGTTATGGATGATGCTCGTTGGTTGGGTCTTTACACTTCTGATTCGAGCGAGTATCTGTGGGCGGATTACCTTTGGGTGATTTCTTCCTCCATCATGGTCGTCTTTTTCACCCACCACTCTGGTGTGAAATGCAACTTCTATCCCCAGACATCTTGAACAGGGCTCTTGTCTAAGGTCACCGTGCACTTCAGCTTACATCTTATGTCCCCACAAATTCTTGCTGCAAGGAAGAAGGTGCTTCACCATGCGACTTCCCAAGGTTGAGCCGAAAAAGGCAATTTGATTAATCTATCCTCTGTCATCTCCAGGATCTTAGAGTCGATTGTCTTGCAGGCTGCACAAGAAACATCGTCCACCATTTAGGCAACCACACAGCGAAGGCAAAGTTTTTCTTTTGGTTTCTGCATCCATCTTACCACTCTGCTCTCAGCAGATGATTAACAGGACGGCTGGATCGAAACCCGGTTGCGAAGAAAGTCAAACGTCCAAGCTGCTACCCCTTACTAACCTAGAACTGCAAGAGTAACCATTAGCCAAAAAGGCAGAATAACCCTTACGAAGCCGGTTTAATGCAGGCCGCAAGGAGAACGTGCTCCACCATCTGGGCAACCCCAAGTTCGAGCTCATCCGCCATGACGTCGTCGAGCCCATCCTTCTCGAGGTCGACGAGATCTACCACCTGGCGTGTCCCGCCTCCCCCGTCTTCTACAAGTTCAACCCTGTCAAAACCATAAAGACCAATGTGATGGGGACGCTCAACATGCTCGGTTTAGCAAAGCGGGTTGGCGCCAAGTTCCTGCTAACCAGCACGAGCGAGGTGTACGGGGATCCCTTGGAGCACCCCCAGACGGAGGCGTACTGGGGCAACGTGAACCCGATCGGCGTCAGGAGTTGCTACGACGAGGGGAAGCGCACGGCGGAGACGCTCACCATGGACTACCACAGGGGGGCGGGAGTCGATGTGAGGGGTTTGGGCTGATTGAATTCGAGGTTGGGATTTCAGGGCAGTTGGACAGCTGGTTATGATCCTTCTACGAACAGCTGGTGGTTTCATGTCTGCAGGCAGGGGTTATTGGTCCATGGGCCTACAACTCAAGGGGGGCTCTTCCGGAACCAAGTGTTTCTGTCGCGTGGTTGTTAACTGCAATCTTGACTGCTCTCTGGCTGCAGCGATGCTTGATGATTGGTGGCTCTGCCTGCTGAGCCGGTTGCATCAGTATTCTTGTGCCAGAAGTGCATGTAGTGTTAGTGGCTCACTTTCACTGAAGATTTGTTTTGCACCACCTAAAAATTCTAGTCGCCTTGCATCTCCAAATCAGGCGAGCTTCTTTGCAATCAGCTGAATCCCTCGAGCTCAAAACTAACCAGAAGCGACTTAGTGGTCCGATGACATTTCGGCTCCCGACACATTTTCTTGAACCCTTTTTCCTCGTAGGTGCGCATTGCGCGTATCTTCAACACTTATGGGCCCCGCATGCTCATTGATGACGGGCGTGTCGTCAGCAACTTCGTGGCTCAGGTAACTTCATGTCCCATCTTTTCAATGCATGGCTAAACGGAAGTTGGGTTTGAGTCCCGCTTTGAGAGAGAAAGACCTCCTTGCAATCGCCTGGCTCAGTTTACTCCCGCTTTTAGCAAGAAAGCATATCGCAAAAAAGCTCGCTGGCTGCTTGCAGTACCGTTTTGGGCATAGCGCTTTAAGTGATGTTCCGGGGATGAAGGATCCATTCCCTCTTCCGCTCGTGTGATCCAGAAAAGAGAAGCGGTACTTCCGTTTGCCCATTGGACATAGAAGCCTGATGGAAGCGGCAGCAAGTCGACTCTAGCACACTGACCCTTTTTCTCTTCTGTCAGGCGATTCGGAAGGACCCCATGACCGTCTATGGGGACGGCAAGCAGACCCGCAGCTTCCAGTACGTCTCGGACCTGGTGAGACGCTAAGCACATGAATTTATTCGTTCCTTTCTGGCCCAAGGGACGTGTTTGACTGGTGATGTCATCATGCCCGTCGATTAGGCAGTGCTTGATGCGTTCGTAAGCGCCCCTGGTCTTCTCTATCAAACTTGCTGTCGGTCATTGAGCGTCCACCAACTTAGGACTTAAAAGCTCGAAGAAGGCAGGGCTCTCGCAGCGCCGTTAATTTAGGGTCCCGGTTGCTGACGTCATGTGCGCTTCTTCGCTGACGTCATGCAGGTGGACGGCCTGGTCGCCTTGATGGACGGCGAGCACATCGGCCCCTTCAACCTGGGCAACCCCGGGGAGTTCACCATGCTCGAGCTCGCCGAGGTGGGCATTCACACCGAGTTCATCTCTCCAGCTATCCTTGGCAGCTTTCCTTCATATCTGTCACATTCGCAGTTTCCTGTCTGCTTTTCAAAAACAAAATCTGCAATCAAGGAATGTTTCGACCGCAAGGAGAGTCTACGAAAGTCGAGCTCGCTGAGGTGGGCATCCTGGCGAACTCAGTATCTTCGGCAGTCGCTACTTTTTGTGCTTTGTCTTGTTTTATCTCACCCCTTCGCTGTTTAGTTGGGGTTTGCCACACTACCAACGCAACTTTGGAGAATTTGAAGTAAGACAAGAGCGCCAGTGTTCAGCACGGGCGTTTACATGCGCCCCAGTTCCTTCTGTTGTGCTTTCTGGCATGTTCACAGTCTGTACCTGTCTGCTCGTTCATGAAGGAGTTGCATGATGGGCCGCTTGCCAGCGGTTGTCTTCTTTCGAAGCTGGAAGAGATTCAGCAGACCTTGCTTAGCGCCACTCACCGAAAGAGTCCCCTTCCTAATTTATCTTCTAAGTCTTCTAACTCTCTGATTTTCTAGTTGTCTGATTCTGCTCTGTAGAGTCATCTTTGGCAGAAGTTCCCTGCATTTCCATGCCCATCCATTTTGTGGTGGAGAGTCATCGTCGTCTCTATCTCCGTGCCCTTCTAAGAGTGAAGAGAGAAGCTAGTGTTGACCGGAGCTTTGTCTGTTCCTGTCAATCTGCTGGTCGTCTGGTCTCCTGCAGCGCTGTTTTCCATCTTTCCACCTCCTTCAACTCGTTTGCCAATATCAGCGTTCCATCCGGCAACTGTTAGCATCTCTGTCCTCAGAGACCTCCAACTGCTTTTTGCGTGGATGGAAAGCTTTCTACCCAAGCTTATTTTGGTTCACAATCTGCTCTTGTTATCCTAGCCCTTGCTGACCTCATTTTGTCTTGATTGCTAAGAGGCGGTCCAAAGCTTCTGGTTACTTCTGTAAAGCTCTAACTATCCGATGTCCCTTGCTTTTGTGTTTTTGGGCAGGTGACGGCGGGATGATCAGTAATCGAAGAGATCATTGAATTCCGGGCGCTGGTGGTCTCTGCAATAACACTGTCCAGCTCTAGCAAGTTGTTTTCAGTGGTTCGAAACCCGGTTGCTGACGTCTTAGCTGTCGTCCTGAGCAGCTTTTTGCTGATGTCCTTTGCAGGTCGTGAAGGAGGTGATCGACCCCCGGGCCCAGGTGGTGTACCGCGAAAACACGGCGGACGACCCCCACAAGCGCAAGCCTGACATCACCAAGGCCAAGACGCTGCTTGGCTGGGAGCCCAAGATTGCTCTTCGCGACGGGTTGCCCCTCATGGTGGATGATTTCAAGGAGCGGCTGGGTGTCCAGTAGGAAGTTAAGTAGACGGTCGGTTTGGCGTGATTTGGGCGCCTTTGTTTGTCAGTTCATGTTCGTGACCTGCACGAGAAAGTTTGCATATGTGCAGTAGCGTCTAAAAGTAGCGGGCAAGGGACAAGCATGAAACAACGTGATCAGCATAGCTGTGAAAACGTCGTGAAAAGGTGTACAAATATGTCCCACATGGCCGCAGCCCTTCTATCCCAGCTGCCAATTGTGTCACTCGTTAAAGTGATGGCTGGGAAACTCGTCTGAAGTTTCGATCTCAGTTCTGGAACACCCTCTATCATTTGACGAGGAGAATGTGGCAGTTGTTTGGATCCTCAGTGCGCACCTTAGTGCGTTTTCAAATAGGATCCGATTGTACCCCGCAACATGTTTGCAAGCGAAAGTGATTTGCACTTGTGTGGCCGGCATGTATTGCGATGATCATTCCATGCATACAAAAGCTTCTGTAGGTTGTAGTGGACTCATTCTCCTGTGCTTTATTCATATAGTCTTCCGTCAACTTGCAGACAGCTCCTGCACCACGCGACGCGACGCGGTGCATTCGATCTGAAGGTATTGCGACTCTGCATATGGTCCATGGACCCCATGCCTCTACCGGCCCTGACACTGCCCGTACGTACGTTCACGTGTTTCACATACCGAGCCGCGCGGCCGGGCGGCCGCGCCGGTCAATCCGCGTCGCGCCCTTGTCGACCGACTATGCAGAATTGCATGGTGCAGCAATTTAAATCCGTAGGAGGAGGCCGCTTTTAATCTAGCATGCGTGTTGATAATTAAACTTATAAAGCAGCTGGCCATCAAGCTATGCTATGGGCGGAGAATGGGGTGTGGTTGTGCAAGATAGGCCAAAAGTGATTGCCACGCCGTCTGTTGCGATGAGGCGCTGTCGCTCCTTGATCCGAAATGTTTCTATTCTAAAGTCTCGCATCATTCTTACAGTGGCATTATCTTGTATATTCCCAGTAGGTCTTATCGCGGCCGCTGCCGCCGCCGATCAGCCACCGCTGAAGGAGAATGTGAGGAGCGATGCAAATGAAACTAGAATGTGCCGGTCGCAAGGGGGGCGCTTCCCGCCGTATGCAATTCAGGGGAAGGAACCGAGGAGGGTGCGAGGGGCGGAAAGCCTGAGCCTGTGCAAGGCTTATAAGTGGAAGACGTGCTGCGGCAAGGAACAGACGGATACAGGTAAGTATGAGTCTACTTGTTCTCTTTCACTGACTTCTTATGATGCTCGGATTCTTTGTGGTGGTTTACTGTATCTTTCGATCTGCCCCGACCTGATCATGAACACTCCTTTTTCTCATAATATGTTGATGATTGATTGTGTGCAGGGCAGGTAGCAAACATTTGCAGAAAATAGCATGTACGTCCAGACTTTCAGCTTTGTTATCGAACTACCCCAACAAACCACCCCATTTATATACACCCCATCGAACCACCCTATTAACCACACACTGCACCACCCAAATGGTTCGCCCTGGCCGTGGCCCACTGCTTACACAGTTTGGCAATTTGTGAAGAGCAGCCATCCTCATTGAGATTCCTTTGACCTTCTTTGGCAGTATATTCTTCCATAGAAAGCACGACTGGATCGCTAAGAAACCCGTTAACCGTTTTGCTGACCCTCAGTCTTAACCCCTCGATGCAGCCCTTTTATGGCTCCGAAAGCTGGCAACGTCCGGCGAGGCGGGAGCCGATTGCTTGGCGCTTTGGGAAGTTGTGGAGTGTGCGCTTTGCGATCCCGACGTTGGGGTCTCGGAGGGCCCCCCCGTAATCTGCCGGAGCCTGTGCGATAGGCTATTGGACGCATGCGGGGGAGCGTATTTTGCATTGGATGCGATGACTCAGGTGAGAGAAGGGCAGGATCATCCTGCGAGAGTGTCGTCCCACTTTCGACCTTATTGGATTCATCTGGATTTAGTTTCTCGACTCTTATGATTCCCTTAATGAGTACTGTTGCCCCGTGATTGCTTTCTCATGGTCCGCTTACCCAGATACAAGATTCTGGTGTCTGATTTTTTTTTATACACATTATAAGAGGGGTCAAAATATAAGTGGATTTATTTCTCGCAGGACCTAGTTCCCTGCGGCCGCCGCGACCTGGTGTGCACCACCGCCGCCGAGTGGGCCTCCTCCGGCGCGCACTTCTGCCAGCTGGCGGGCTTCCGCACCGCCGATGACGTCACGGACGACGTCACCGGTGGGAGGGATCCCCCGTGCTTCGACGGGACGAGACTACCGCCCCCCGGGGGGCGGGAAGAGGAGCGACGGGGGAAGAAGAAGCGCGAGAGCGGGTTCTGGGATGCCGCAAAAAAAGTGCGGAAGAAAGCCGGGGGGGAGCGTCGAGGGGGGGGTCGGGTTCACGGTCGTGCTGACGTCAGCGATCCTTCTGATGTGGTGAGCCTGCAAACTACGAAGAATCTACTCTTGTCGGTTGGTCAGTGGAATCTAGTCAGTTCTGAGGGCCCGTTATACTCGTCGGCAAAGATATTCCAAAGGTTGGTAGGTGTATCACACAATTCGAGCTTCGAGCTGTTGTAGACAACGGCTCCAAATCCCGGACAGGGCGTCTTGCTTGCAGAAGAACCAGAAGAGTTTCCCCTTTCCACAGTTGCCCTTAAAATTGAGGGCTATGCACGCCGGCTGAACCTGGATCGGTTTTAAAAAGGGACTGGGCTCGCTGTTTTCAGAGTCGCATTGGTAGTGCTTGATAGGCCTCTGAGAAGGCCAGTTTTGTTTTCCGACCAGCATCTCATGTTGCGGGACAGAGAATTTCTAGGATCCTGTGGGTCTCTTTGCAACTTTCGAAACCCGGCTCGTTTCGTTTTGGGTCCCACTGGAGAACGTCAAGGCTCTCAACGAAAACTTCTTATTCTATATTCAACGTTCAGGCTGCGATGATGTCAGCCGTCCTCTGGACGGATGCTTTTATTTCTGAGAAGGTCACTGCTTGCAGAGAGGACACGTGAACCGCCCAATACTTGCATTCCGGGAGAAGAATCTTGAAAAGCGGAACAGTTAAAAGGCAGTGACATGCTTTGGAACATTTAGGCAGCATTTGATCTGATGAACACGTTTCTGTTGGGCAGGGTCGCTCGCAAATACGGCCACCACTTAGGTTTCGACAAGATTTTGTCGCTGGTAAAAATGAGGCAGCAACAGGGAGGGCAGAAGACCGTCCAGGGCATGCTGCAAGAAGTGAGGCGCAAGCAGCAGTCACGCTATTCACAGGGTGTGAAAGCGACACCTGGCAATAAGAAGAAGGTCTGAGTACCCTCGAGCCATTTTTTAAATTTATAAAAACGGGCCCCCCATCCAAGCCGGCAATAAAGTAAGTGGTCATCATGATCGGTGGACTCTGCGAAATGTCAGGTGCTTCAAACCCGCTAAGCTGTGTCTTCAAGTTGCCACCGTCTATACTCCGAGATCCAGAGATCCCCATATGTTTCATGATGGATACATACTGTATTGGCAGCCGTGTGATGCATCAATAGTCACTCAGTAGGATTGATCTCGAGTGAAAATGATTGCCAAGTTGGTCGTATTGGAAGACATACAACGACTTCGATATAATCGAACATTTTCAATTGCGCATGCACGACTTCTCGATCCACACATGCAACAGGAAATCCAACATGGTACTTAAAACCATACATGACAGTTGTATACGGATGCCAGAATTCTTAATTTAAATACCGTACGTATACCGCTGTTCCAACCAGTCCGTTCAGGCCGATCGGACATGGTAAATGCTTCGCGACCTTAAGCCTGAACAAATTAACGGTTTGTCGACGCATTGTCTCGCGCACAGCGCCGGCTGTGCGGCTGATATTAATTTCATAGTGATGCATGCAGGCTGATCGAGTCAGTACCAGGCCACACAGATTCATGCATAGATCAGCCCTCATGACATGACCGTCGGCGAGCTAGCTTTCTGCAACAATAAGCGAAGTCACTTACATGACGGAGCACGCGCAAGCCTACTAGCTATAGCTCCTGAGTAGTAGTCATGAGCGCGTTCATGTTTGACATCGGCGGCTTGCAATGATCGGATACCGTACGTGACGTATCACTTGAAGGCCACCGACTTTTAGTGTTAGAAAGCTGCCTAGTGCGTGAAAGGTCAAAACACTCCACCGCAATATGCACTGAACTTATACATGCCCAGGACCAACGGCCCTCATGACCATCTCAGCATGCAGCATGCAGGCCATCGAACAGATGAACCATTACAGCCGTCACACTAGAAGGAATGTGAGTTTCACGCCGTTCATCACCAGGTTGGACCCTTCAAATATAGCTGTAGCCAGCTTTCGCATGCACTGAAGAGGGGACTACCCGAGACTGATTGTCGCGAAGCAAGCGCTATTTCGCTGAACCGGTCACTACTCACTTTTCGACCAAGCAAAACACTACACAAGCTAAGACAAGAACCGTTTTGTCCAAAGCTGTAGTATTCATTGGGGTAGGTATCAGAGCGCTAGGTTCAAAATCGGGGAAGTATTGGTCATAACCTGGGGACGACATGGCCAAGTTCAGGTCAACCATTCCATGACTTGCACGGTTCATCCAGCACTACCTTTCACTGAAAACAGCGAGCTTATTCTACAAGCGAGCGGCACTAACTGTAATTTTAGCCCACTACGTATACCTATTTAAGTTCATAACAACTTTACAAGAGAGCAAGCCTACGCTTTTGCTCCTTTCAATTCAAGCTTATACCAAGGCAAAAAATGGGTCAAGACGCTCCTGAGCTTCGCGAAAGAGACCGGCTTGGCAATGAAGGCGTCCAGCCCGTGGCTGTAGCACCGGTTGACGTCCATCTCCATTGCGTTTGCCGTCATCGCAACGATGGGCACGTGGATGCCTTGCTGGCAACCAGAGTCCGGCCGAGAGGGGCAGGTCTGCAAAGAAAAAATTTCGAGTTTTCAGGGTCCTTGAAATACAAAAGCGAACTCAACAAAACAACAAAGCGGCAATGGGGTCGGATCCAGACTTAGACCACTGCGCTCCTGTCCGCACTTTTAGAGGCACAAATATCAGAAACAGAATCTGCCCGCAACTCCTGGTGATGAGGACAGCAGAGTAACTTTGAAAGCAAGGAAGAGCAGATTTACAACCTCAGATAATCAACACGAACTCCCGAAGCACAAAGAGCCGCTTCTAACCGTCTTCCAAATTGCAAATTCGAGTAGCGGTATCCAATCCCACCGAAACGATCAATCAAGACTCGCCGCTCAAGACGCATGCATTCTCAAGCCCTCACCTCTAGTTCCTTCAGCTCGCTGTCCAGCACATCGAACCGCCACACGCCCGTCTCCTCAAACCGCCGCACTGCTGACGTGGCCTGGAGCCCGTCCATCCGTGGCATACAGATGTCCATCATGACCATGTGGTACGTCTTGTGCGCGAGCGCGCGCACGGCCTCGACGCCGTTGCTGGCGATGTCTGCGCGTAGGCCGAGCCGCTTGAGCATCGACTGGGCCACGACCACGTTGATGTTGTTATCCTCCTGCGGGGAAAGTGCGGGCAGCCAAGGTCAGTTTCTTGAAAACATCCTCTGGCACTTGCGAGATGCAAAATTTTCATGTCCGACCTTGTTTAGAAAACCGAAGCTTTGTTTTCAGAATAAAAAAGGCTCAATCTTTCCCATTTTGTGAGTGTAAGAAGCCACAATCAGTTCTTCCGAAAACATCCTCTGGCACTTTCCAGATACAAACTTTTGTGTCAAACCTTGTCAAACTCCGGAGCTTTGTCTTCGAAATCGGCAAAGGCTCGAATCTTCGAGTGCGGGCAGCCACAAGCAGATTCTTGAAAATATCCTTCGGCTCTTTTGGGATGCAAAATTTTCGCATCAGACCTTTTCAACCTCGTAAGCGTTATCTTCAAAATAAGCGAGGCTCCACTTTTCCAAACTTTCTGGGTTTGCAACATCTAAAGTCGAGGTCTGGACCTGGAAATCTTCCATCTCAACCTCTCTGAATTGCTAACGGCCGGATGGCTGACCGAAGGGACCTTTGCAGCTCGAACGAAAAATCTGCATGACTCAAGTTACTTATCAAATGCTCGAAGCTTGATGGTTTGGTTCGCACAAAAACAACACATTCCTGAAAGCCAACACCTTTCTTCGGGAAACCGTGAGCAAGATAGTGCGCACTCTTCAGTGCTGGCACACAAGCAGCAAGCTTACAAAAAGCGATAAACCCGTCGTCAAGTCAAACCGAGTAAACCCCGGGGTGAATCAGCACTGCGTCAAAAACGAGTAGCAAAAAAGTCACGTCCGCGCACCACGAGGAGCAGGCTCGGCAGGCTATCTGGTGGAGGGGGCGCCGGGAAGGGGGACGTCGGGGCGTTCGGCGAAAGAGGCGGAGCTTCCGCCTCCATCTTCGCCGCTGGCTGCCGGCTTTTCGCTTTCCCGGGCGACACCCGGTGACTGACTGTTGACACTGGAGGGGTATTTGGAGACCGGGAGGTGGAAGGGGTTGGAGGCCGGGTTGTGGAAGGGGTTAGGGGCCGGGTTGTGGAAGGGGTTAAGGACCGGGTTGAGGAAGGGGTTAAGGGGCGGTCAGAGGAAGGGGTTAACGAGTGGGGACTTGGTCCGGGGTCCCCTGGAAGGGACGCTCTGTCCTGCTCCTCGTGATCGAAGCAAGGGACGTCCAGGGGGGTCGGCTTCCTGCTGGGGCCTGCCCCCCGGAACGAGAACGAGCGCTGCTCAGCTTCGCCGGTGTGACCCCCGTTCCAAACCATGTCGGAACTCTCTAGACTTCCCGCCTCTGGAGCCTCGCCCGTGGCACCTCCCGTTTCCCCCTGCTCGTCGCAAACCCTCCCGGGGGAGCTGCATGCCTCGTGCTGCGGTGGGGGAACGGGATCGGTGGCCGACTTTTGGCAAGGAACGGTGAAAGTGAAAGTTGACCCCTGGTCCAGCGTGCTTTCGACCTCCATCTTTCCGCACAGGATGTTTTCCACCAGCTGCTTGCAGATGGCCAGGCCGAGACCCGTGCCGCCGTACTGCCGAGTTGTGGAGGCGTCCACCTGCGCACAGATAACGCACAGAGAGTGAGCGTCTGAGCTGGGTATCTTGCTGACGGAGTGTAAAAATAGCAAGACACTTCGGTGAGGCCCTTGCAAAGACTGCGAGGCGGGCGAGAAACGATTCGAAACGGAGGAGACAAAACTTAACACCCATCACGGAACACCTTTGTAAAGGAACTCGACGGTGTCCAATCCAGGATCGTGGAGCGAGCACACCGGCAAAAAGTATGTTACGAACCAGTATCTTCTTCAGTCGGAATGAGTTCGTTTGCTGCAGCAAACGCGAGCACAGCAACAACTTCCAGCGACCGCTTGGCTACCAATCTCCACACCAGAAGGAGCAAAGAAAAGCTACACTGATTCTCCT
The DNA here is from genome assembly GCA_000708835.1 of Klebsormidium nitens. Lineage (NCBI taxonomy): Eukaryota > Viridiplantae > Streptophyta > Klebsormidiophyceae > Klebsormidiales > Klebsormidiaceae > Klebsormidium > Klebsormidium nitens. Next base: position 305,392 of record DF236970.1, on the reverse strand, counting down.
CTCTTGCGAATGAGAAACTTAGAAAGCAACGGGAGCATGTAGACGCTTACCTGCGTGAACTTCTCAAACAACATCGGGAATGCGTCCTCCGGGATGCCGCACCCGCTGTCCTCCACCGAGACCCGCAGCCACACTTTTGGCACCTCCTCGCACTCCTCGAAGCTGCCGCACCGCCGGAACGCGTGCTCGCTCGCGGTCCGCCGCTCGTCGAGGTTCCCAAACCCTTCCATCTTCTCCGGATACGCGCTGGTGCTCCGTCCGAGCGCCCTCAGGTTCGGACTGTCCGAAACCTCCGCGGAGAACCCTTCCGTCGCGTACGAAAAGCTGGGCTGCCTCTGGAGCGGGCCCGGGCGGTCGGAGCTCTCGTCCGGGCCGCGTCGTTGCCACCGGAGGGATCCCCCGGCGGGGCTCCCGGGCGCCGAGTCCAGGCTGCTCTCTCGTGAGAGCGTCTGCGAGCACTTGATCTGGTCCAGATCGGCCTCGATCCGCCCGACGGCCTCGTCGAAATCCAAAATCCCTTCACTGATGCTCGCGAGGCTGTTCTCACGCTGTATCGCGCGGTCGGGCCCCAAGGTTCCGGCTCGCCGGAGCGGATCCCGCCGCGGCGTTTTGGGGCTCATCTGCCGGCCGCCGCTGCTGCTCCGGCTGCTCTGCCGCTGCAAACGCTCCATTCCCCGACCCCGCTCGGCTGACGTCCCCGGCCCTGAGCGGGGCGCATCCCAAACCTGCTTATCCAAGGACCGGTGCCTTGTCAGCGACCGGTGCAATCCACTAGTCCCTTGGCCGTCTTCCCCTGTCCCGCACTCCCGTTCCGTGCAACGGCTTCCCTCCGCTCCGGCCGCGACGCCGCAACCGGAGCACGGAGCGCCTGCGGCCGGCTCCTCAGAGCACGGCCGGCGCTCCGGCCCGCTTTCGTCCATGTCTCGCGGCCCCACGTCGAGCACGGAAGAGGGAGTGCTCGCGGGGTGCTGCTCTTCTTCGCTGGTTTCAGCCAGGTCGAACTCCGGGAGCTGGAAGCCGTGCGCACTGAGCAGCCGCCGGCCGAACCCTCTGGACATCGCCTCGTCGGAAACTGTGCCCTCGCCACCGGCAATCGTCATGCTGCTGTCGCACCCGCTGTCATCAGTAGACGTGGCAGTCTGGGGGTCGGGGGAGTCTGAAGTTGGGGGCTCGGTTGAGGGAGGGGGGGTGTCGGAGACGGAGATGCCGATGCGGATGAAGCCGGAGTTGGTGAACTTGAGGGAGTTGTGAACTAGGTTGGTGAGGACTTGGCGGATGCGGAGCTCGTCGCCAAGGATCTGTGGAAGGAAATGGCCTTTGGTCAGTGGACAAAAACAAGACCACTTTGACAAGGAGTGAAGTAAAGTGATTGCGAAGTGTCCAAGAAGCAGGGGCCTGTCATTTTAAGTACACCAAAAGGTAACAGACCAGAAAATCAAAGAGAAGAACAGAAGACCATGAAAGAAGACTTCAGACAGACAAAAAGGACAACAAGGAAAAGAAGACGTCAGACGAGAAAAACAACAAAACCAAGAAAATCCCAAATTTAGCCTACCTATGATTTGGCACTTGTTCACATATTCAAATCTCTTTAACAAAGCTCGTTAGAAAGAATCACGGCTCAATTCTAAATAAGTGTCAATGAAACGATATTGCGACTACTGCAAAAGAAACAGCGATCTTTCTGACCATTTACATGCCAATCCTTACCAGACGTGGCCAGCAGGCAATGGGGTCGGTTGTCAAAGCAAGCAGACAATCACGAGTATAATCTACTACTACTATTATGAGTTAACTCCGTCAACTTCCTCGTTTGTAAAAAGTTTCTCGCCAAAAGAGGTCAAATCGTCTTGTTTACATAGACCATCCAGCGGTCAGGTCAGACCAGACCTGGACTATAAAGGTGATTACTTGCTTGTCTTTTGACCAGAATGACTCCAGGGATTCAAACACCCAACCAGGTAAGAAGCACATCGTGGTGGCTCACCGTGGTTGGGACGTTGCTGCTGATATTGGCCTCAAAGGTTATTGCTTTGCTGTGAACAGCAGCGGCTGCCATATGCAGAACTTGGTTGACGATTTGGTGTGGGTTGAAAGGGCGTTGTTGCTGGGAAACTTCACCTGAAGGAAGACAGTGGGGAGAATGTTAGCTTGGGGAGATCGTTTCTTCGACCAGAGATGCTGAAACAAAACGTGGAGACCAGCAAAGCGACAGAGGAGAGCATGCTTCTGCAAGTGGTTACAGCAAGAAGAGGTCAGATTCAGAGTGGTCGAATGGAAAAAAGAAGAGACCATTGCGGAAAAAGAAAAGATACACAGGCAATATGTGAAGCAAGGGTATAAGAACTGGCACCGAAACGTGCTATTGTATTTTAGCACTTGCCTGACTCGAGCTTCCTGACGTCAACGGCGTCGTCAACAATGGCCAGCAGAGTGTCGCCTGACGCCAGCATGGCGTCCACCAACTCGCGCTGCTCTTCATCCAGAGGGGTGGTGTTAAGCACGTGTGCCATGCCAAGAACGCCGTTCAGAGGTGTCCTGCAAGAGAAAGACATTTGCCGAATCAGCACCGAATTCAACAGACCTTTTGCAGAGCAATGATACACAGTGTACAGAGGAGCCAAAGCAACTCAGCAGGTGACCAGCAACCAGCAGAACCTTCTAAGGCAGCGGTATGCGGTGCTCAGAGAGACCAAAGCAGAATACTTTGAGCATAATGCAAGACAGAAAGTGTAACATTGGTCATGAGGAATTGGCAGTCCTGTTTGGTCATAACAGAGTGAACTTCAGTGACAGAGCTCGTCTTTCTCCCATGCATGCGAAAGCTAGCTGCATGGCAGACAGAACGAGTGCCGCTCAACAAGACCATGATATCTTTCTAATCATGTTAACTTCCGCAGTCCTACTATCAATTGTGACATGCTGATTGGTGCGGATTGTAATACATACCTCATCTCGTGGCTCATGATTGCCAGGAACATGGACTTGGTCTTGACGGCCTCCTCTGAAGCAAAATGGAGAATGATTCAGAAACCACTCGTAGACCTCCTCTCGAAGAACCTCAACAATTGATGATTACTCCTCTCACAGAACTTCCCTTTACCCTTTCTTCTGCAGTGTCACATGGTTGACTGCATAAGGTCACAGGAACCTCAACTGAAAGCCGGAGCACAAAGCTAAATACGGCAAAAGAAGAGGTCCTTATGAATAAATTCTACACGACACATTGACTTTTCACGAACGAATGAGATAGGCAACCAGCTCCGAAAACTTCTGGCCTATACACGTCACACTGGCCACTGATGAGACCCCCTACCTGTCAGACGAATCGCCTTTCGCAGCTCTGCTTCTGTGGCGTCCCTTGCAGCAATCTCAGAATGCAACTTGGCAAGCCGGGCCCTGCCTTCAACCTGCAGACATTTTAGCAACTAAGCAATCCAGACATGTGTTGCTCCTCAGATTAGCCTCTGGTCTTCAGCCTTAAGGCTTCAGGTCTTAACCCTTCGCCCCCCCCCCCTCTACC
>DF236970.1:262025-301732 GCA_000708835.1 Klebsormidium nitens | reverse complement strand
CTCTCGTCTCAGCTAGCTCACGCTACCTGCCCCCCCCCCCCCCCCCCTATACCCAATGGCACATGAACCTGTCCCACATTGCATTGGAAAATGGTATGATATCATCATTGGTGGACACGCATTGCATCCCCATTTTTGCTGCACAATAACTTCAGCCATAATTAGCAGCAACGACCAGGCTTGATTGTAGCCAAGAACAAGTACTGGGTGATCACAATAAGCGACAATCTACTACCTACTCATGTGCTCAATGCACTTTGGGCCATTGCATTGCTCAGCACAGATGCATACGAACAAGATTGTTGCCCAATCCCCATGCTTGTAAGAGTTGACTCGATGTAAGAGTGTCAGAAACTTCCACAGCTTGGCAACTTACCGTCTCTGTGATATTTACAGCAGCAACAGCAACCCCTACAACTTCGCTCCTCTCGCCGCGCCTTGGCTCGCAAGTCAGCATCCAGTGTGTGCAAGCGTCAGGCAACATCAGGGTGATTTCTCCACTAGCAGTTGTGCCGGTCTCGAGAGCTCGCTGCTTTATTGCCATTCCCTCTCGAACCCCAGGGATCGATACCGGCAGGATTTCATCATCCCGTTTTCCAACCATGTCCTGCAAACAAACGGGAGACTTGCTATTCTTCATCACGAATCACTTGCTTCCAGCTTGCTATGCTGACAGACTGTTAAAATGCTTGCAATACCGAGAAAGAGCACAAAAATGCCACGTGCGAACCAAGATGTGCTGCCAGCACAACAACCGAATCAAAGTCCCACAAATTCTTGGCAGCAGAACCCCGTACTAAGCCTGAACCAGCCCATGAGAAAGCTGCCACACATTAGCACAGGTATTTGCACCCTGGATCTGGCTTCTTCAAAATACAAGTTCAACCCATGGTACTGTAAGGAAGCAGACACTTGAGGAGAGTACATAACCCACCAGCCAATTTATATGAACTCCAATCAATACTCTTCATGCTTGACGGTTTGGTATGATAGGCAAACCACTAAAGCTTACCGCATCCCCAAAGAACTGCTTCTGATTGTGAACGAAGGTGTAGCGTAGCTGCCCCATAGAGTCCTTGTCCATCAACCCCACAAAAAGAGCCATGGACTTCACGGCCAAGGCAAGGCACTCTGTCAGGTTTTGCAGCTGCCTCTTGTCAGACTCCAAGAAATTTCTCGACACCTCCTCCTCCATGTGCTGTCCCAAAACCTGTGCCCATCGCTCCACAGTATCCAACTTGCTGTCAGCAGCCGCCAGCTTAGCCTTTAAGGAGGCCTCCCGTCTCATACTTTCGTACAGATCATTCTGCAAACACTCCTGGTTACGCCGCGACTCTGCAAGCTGTGCTCTCAAACTCGCAACCTGACTGCTCAAGCCCTCAGACTGGAGCTTCCACCTCTCTGCAAGCGGTTCGTCCTGCCGTGAAACATCCTGAGCCGCTCGCCTCCCGCTCCGACCGTTCCCCTGACGCATCTCCCTGCTGAGCTCCTGCATGACTTGCCATATCGGCAACTTGCTCTTTCCATTTGCGTGCGGGTTTGCGGCGTCCTCTCTTGTCTTGAACCTGAAAACCTGTGCTGAGGACCATGTTTCGGCTGGCTGTGCTGCTGCCCCTGACAGCAGGACCTCCGCTGCCTGCATGGTTGGTTGGATTTTATTAACGCCCTGGGTCATCATCAAAACTTCATGTAGACATCTGGATCTGGGACCATACTACAAGCCCAACAGCATGGGAACTTTTCAAAGTGGCTGCCTGGGAGCACGTCTCTGCTTCTCTCCTTCAAAGGGACGCCATCCCGCGCGAATCAGTTGACAGGCGTGCTGGCTGACAAACTGGCGCCCTGCTCACAGCACTGAGCCTGTTGAACTGTGGGCAGTGTGGCGCAGTTCACAACAGCCCATTCAGAATTCGCCACCTTGTGCGACGATCCAGTTGGAGAGAAAGTGCCAGTCGCGCCCATGTGACGTTGTTCTCCGCAAAGTACCCGGTTGACCATGTCCCGACCTTTTGTGCCTTTAGGAGTGTACCAGAGATTGAGACTCGCTTGGCGGCCCCGGTAGAAGCAGTACACAGTCGGTTAAAGCTGACCAACTTGCCGAGTGTGCATTATGACGCAAGCAGTTCCAAGAAGAAGACTGATTTGTGTCCGGGTTGGTTTGCAACCAGACCCGGGTAGTGGCCCGTGGGTAGAAGTAGCCGGAAAGCCTGTCCCGAGCTCTTTTAATAACCAGCATAATTTTGCCTCGGTCTTGCTATTTTGGTAGCTGTTCTCGAGCTCCAGTCTTCTACCCTACCGGGAGTAAGTGGGTATTTGATTCCCCTACCGGTACAATAAATGCACTGCCCATTCAGCTCAATGATGCCGTTTCCCGTGCGTTCATTCCGCGTGAGAGAAGATTGACGAGCTAGCCAACGCCGACATGTGTCAGGCGTATGAGATATTTGAGCACAGGTGTTGCCGCAACCACAAATATCAAGCAGATTTCTAGAAAAAGCGCGACACGTTGATGCCATGCTGGCAAAAAGTGGCACGTCCGTACCAGGTGGCGTAACCACGAACCAAGGACCGCCAGATATTGTATTTAACCATGTTATACCGTCCGATCAGAAAGCAACGTATCAACGGTGCTGAAAGGCCCGATGTTACGAACCCAATCGACTGTCGTCTGTCGATCAAGACTACAAAATACTGCCAACCGTCCGATACGCAGCGGCGTTGATTCAATATGAATAATATAATCGAGGGACATGATGAGCCTCGGACTCGCCGGAGGGTGCATGAGCCTGATGAGGCACACCATTGCACATTGGAACATTCAATATTGAGTTGGCTTCACGTTGGCTTGGCCAATGTGCAAGTGTCGCGTTACTGTATATGATCTTAGAATTGTTATTGTTGGTCCGGTATAAAATCTCGCTCGAAGTATAACATGCGCTTGCAATAAAGAGACCGCGAACGCGGCGCCACAAGCTACCTACGGTGGGTTCCGGCCGAGTCGACTCCGACTCGAACCGCAACGAAAATGTGGGACCCGGTATCAAATTCTGTCAGTAGTACCGGCGGTTTACGTCACGGTGACTCGGACTTCCGAAACATGTACGATTCGAGTACTCAGAAAAAATTGCTCGGCCGTAAGTGAGTGTCATGAAATTGTTAAAGAGTGTAATATTTTACACTTTGACGAAAGCATCAAAATGCCACACTAAGACGAGGCTTATGCAACATGCAGAAACCTCTGACAAGCGAAAAAAAATGTTGGGGGGGCGTCATTAGGTGTCCTTGGAAGCTCCAACATCATGTTTTGTTCAGGACAAATCTCAAGTAGCAGCATAGGAGGCGCAAAGTTGGCCGCCATCGTTGGATTTTGAACAGCGCCTTCTCTTACACTCCTTTATCAAATCTCTGCACTCTTCTTTCACTCTGGGTACCGCGGTACTCTTGCTCGGTACAAGTCGGAAGTTCCGACCAAGACCATGAAATTCAATATTTGGACGCGCAGACTCAAGTCTCGCGCGACGGTACCGTACCTCCGGCTAGTACGCAATTGCCCGTTTATCGACGTGTCAGAAAAACTTCCATTCATGAACTCGGACCCAATTCTCAAGTACCGCCGAGTACGGTCGTTAGTACTGCGTACAACATTTGTCGCGACGCGTGACACCGGTCAATCAGATTTGATACCGGACCGTGACGCGGTCGATACCGTCGACACCCACCATAGGTAGCTTGTGCGTGAGACGAGTAAATCTGGTAATTGTGGGGTTGGTTCAACTTAGTGCAGAGCGTGCATCTTTTGGATTAGTAGGCTTCTTAATTCTCATTCCCCCGTGACTCAGATTTATCCGAGCAATTGAATTCGAATTCAAGCGACGGTTGCCGTGCGGCCAGTATATCAATCTATTAGTGCAACGTGTGAAAAGTGCCATGGTGCATGGCTTGAATTCCAAGTTGCATGGCATGAATGCTTTGTCACCCTCTGATCTCGAAGTAGTAGTCGGACAAGGCGCGCATGCTGAGCAACAAAGTGAGGGCCCGGCACTCATCGGTTTAAGTTTTTATTTATCCCCGGTGGGATGTGCTTTACTATCATATCGAAGGTATATGAAAGGAGCATATCCGCAGATCCATATATTATCAGCATCATGCACGAATGCAATTTTATACGCAAGAGCGGCCTCCCAATGTTTTCGAAATAAAGTCATAACAGTCCATACCACTGTCGTGTTGAACTGCCGTTTGATTCAGATGATGGATACTCGGAATCAAAAAAAGGCGCCCAGCCGGCTACCATGCTACAAAATAACCATGTTCAATAAGGATATGGGCCTGCTATCAAGAAATGATGGACGTTAATTTGCTCAATTAGTTGTTACCTTCCGAGTTTTCCCCAAAAGCAGTTCTTCGACGAAAATAGCACACATGAGCAAGAAACAAAAGCTATGATTGTACATACAAATGCACGTCCCTTTTCCGAACCACATACATTTGCAGGACGTCACATGACCAATCTTGTCTGACTTCTAGGCAGGCAACATATAGAGGCCCACTGTAAGACCCAAAGTTCCTTACTAGCTGTGATTGGACGTGCTGCTTGCTTGATACTGCAACTTGGATAAGCTTAACGTGTAGCTTGCTCAAGACTGCAAAGCTCCGACTATATGTGAAGCCGGATGCTCCTCGAAAAGTCGCCTTCTGGTTTTTTCGCTGGAGGTTAGTTTATATCCAAGGGAAGCCCAGGCAATATGGGATTGCAACGCGGTTCTCCCATAGTACATTTGGAAAGGAGCGCCTCAATACCTAGACAACTCTTAAGATTCCAAGTAAAGAACGGGGGATGGCGTGATTTGCAAACGTAGACGCTTGACAGCTTCAGACTCACGTTTGAGAAAGCAAACTCGAACAACATGGTCGACTTTTTCGTGCACTTTTTCGTACATTAGCACGGACTGTCGAGGCCTATCAATGAAAAGGAAGACCAAATGATGTAACGTGAGATACATTAGATAAGACGAGCCGGCTTAGAGGGCCTGAAGTCTCTAAGCTCGTGTAATGAAAAAGCTGGCGCGGAGGGCCTGAAGTCTCCGGCCACTTGCCTTACCCACCCCCGATCTAAAGCATTACCTTGCCTCGCAAGTTCCACGCAGGCGCTGTCGCACTTCCCCCCTACTTGCTAGCAACTCCCTTGCATCTCCGCCACCTTCACGGCCGAGGCTGCTGAGAGGAATCGTAGATCGTAGATCGTAGGCTTTGATTTGAGACGGAAACACCTTAATCTGGACTAGAACAAAGCACTACAAGTCCCTCTTTTCCGCACCACTCGCATGCTTCTGTCAATACCTCCCTGAGGAATTGTACGAACCCGGGGGCCCTTGCGATCCGGAAGGCGGCCCGGGCCGAGCATACGGAGAAGGAGCCCCCTGGTGACCACCACCAGGGGGGCCTCTTATGGGGCCGCCCGGACCCCCCCCCTGGTTTCCGTAAGGATTGTAGCCAGAGCCGCCAGGAGGAGCGCCTGAATAGAAATCAAATGAAACCTTGTAAGACGTACATGCCCCACGCGGGTCAATGAAACAGGCAGATTGTACGAACAGAAGTAGCAGAAGCTGAGTGATTCTAATACAACCAGAAACATCACGAGACGCAACTGAGGACGGGGTAGCAGCCGCCAAAGAGAGCTTCGTTATGAGTACCTTTAAAGCAGGTCGGCACTGCGGTAGCCAGAAACTGGGCAGCTGGAGCAGCTAAGCCGTTCTCGCATGCCGATGCTGCAATCTGCTGGAAAGCCTTCAGATACAATACTTCTTTTTGAGGTTGAAGTACGAGCAAGGAATACCTACCCGCATTTTGATACCCTGAACCACCACCGTAACCCCCTGGCCCGTAACCGCCCTGCCCGGGGGGGGCGTTTGCCGGGCCCGGACCATAGCCTCCGGGGGCCCCAGGGGGTCCAGCACCGTTGCTAGGGGGCCCCGGGGGCTGGTAACCTTGAGACGGGGGCCGAAATGAGGGGGGTCCTGGTGGTCGGAAAGAAGGGGGGGCGCCTGCGTACAGGGAGAGAAGCAAAGACCCGTGACAAACTGTGCAACGGAGTCTGTTAAGGGATGCCGGAACATGGCGGCTCGAGAGAGCGCATCAAAACAAGAGCCGATCTTCTAACGGGAGCTCCAGGGTTTGCAACCATCTTGCACTTCTATTCAAAGAACAGAAGAGGCATGAGCTGAGCAAGTGTCCGCATTTTCAGATTCTGCAGAGTATCAATGGCCACAGCAGAGGTTTGGCAGACTCGTTTGAAAACGGCCCATTCACAACAATGGAAATAGAGGACTGGCTTATCTACCTCCAGCAAATGTCGAACTTGGAAGGGAAACACCGACAACCTCGTTTTGAAAAAGACTACTTGGCAACCACGGCTGATAGTTGCTGCCTCCATAATGATAATTCTAAACCACAACCAGTACTCCCTATTGTCCTTGTGGCTGTGCCACCGCTTTTTCGCTTCTCTTGAGCTAGCATACATCAAACACAGAATCGTGGAAATAGTAGTGCTGAATAGTAATTCCGTTAACAGTCCATAACAAACCCAGAAATATGCGTGCACCTGTTTGCCGCGGTGGTCCTGGCGGCCCAGGGAGGGGTGCTTGTTGGGAGCGGGGGGGCAGGTTTCGTGCAATCAGCGGCAGGTTACCCTGACCTAGGACCTGCAAAACCAAGCAATCAAGAGCGGTGTTAGAGACTATCAAGGCAAACGATCGACTTGCCGGAATTGCCTTTCTGGTACTAGTAAGCGGCCAAGGGTGAAGTTCTCAGGGAAGCGGGCTTCGGAGCAGATTTGAAGGAAGTACGGGGTTGCACAAAAAGGAGGCGACCACTCGGTGCAATCAATGAAGGCTCAGAGACACGCTGGCATGGCTCAAAACAAGGTGCAGACTCACCTGGCCGCCCCCCCGCTGCAGATACTCCTGGACTTTCTGGTCTACCAGACTCTGTGTCTCCTGCTCTTCAAACTGTTGGTAATACACCCGCACAGCCGCCTGCAAAAGGCAGCACTGCATGGATCAGCTGCAGGGACCAGTAATAGGCTGGTATCATTTCTGAAAAGTTTGAGGCCGTTGCATTGACCATAAGTGCACGCAGAACAAGATGGCACCGAACAAAGAAGGAATTCCGTTTTGAGTTTCCCGCTTCGAATTATTATAGACGGCAGACGCAAGTGGTCCTCCAAGAAGCAACATCAAGATGCCCCATTTGTGGAAAAACCTACTCCACCAACAAGTATGCCACAACTTGGGGCTGGGTCTTGGATTTAACGGCACCCGCTCATGGACAAGTGCAAAGATTACTGCCCCAAGGACGAAACGGTACTTCTAGTTAGATATGATTGTCATGCTTTCTCACCTTGTGCTTGTACCCAGAGTTATGCTGTTTCCTCACGGACGGCTGCAATCAAAAGCACGTTCTCCATGATCAGTTTGTCTCGATTCTGCCTCAGAAGCACATGGCTTGCACAGAAAACTGGTCAAAGAACAACCTTTCTTTCACAACGTCGTTGGTTCTACAGCTAAGAAACCAGGTCATGACTGGAGAATGATACATCAAGTACACGAAGTGATGACGTGTGGCGCCCCAGTCGCGTCTCTCTCTCTACATCGACTACCATCCTGCGAAAGATTTGCAGAAGCCCCAATGAAATCTGGCAAGCATGTAGCAGTCTTGTGAACGGGCCAAGGATTCTCTGGCCAGACCGCTTACCGAGTCATGTGTCAAGTAAACATCACAATAATCACAGTAGTACCTGCACAACATCAAAATGGGCCAAAGTTTGAACATGAGCAAGCAAAATATGAGCGGTTGCAGTGGCGGCGTTTCGAAAAGGATCAGGGAAAAGTCAGGAACGTTTATTGCCAGTTTGATAGATTTTCACTGGGGCTGCCCATACTCTTCAATAAAACGATCACTAAAGACTACTTAAACACACACAGGCTCACACCTGTAACGCGTGTTCGCCCCTAGATCCAAATTTATACTAAATCTCACACTCTTCTCGACCACCAAACATTACCAAACTCTCGCCGACATTCTGACAAGGGATACTGTTTGCTCCACTTACCTGGGCATTGTGCCTCTTTCCTGAAATGTCCGGGCCTCAGCCCCCAAAATGGTGGTATGTCAACTTTCCACTAAAGCAAGGCCGATAAGGGCCAACTTGCATACGAATGAACCACCCTAAACAAGGTCTTTAGATTCACACCAACGTGCTCAGCTCGAGTCTCGAGGTGCTCTGATTAATCAACGAAATCATGCCTTTCTTGCTCCCAGCGAAGTGTTCATATTTAAAACTTCTTGCATGAACTTGATGAAGTTCAACATCAAGCGCCTCCACCTGGTCAATTTTATCCAGATTGGAATGGAAATGCATGAATCAAGCAGTGTTGAAGGAGTTTTCAGGTTCATCAAAAAGTTTGCAAATCCGCGCAAGTCCGCGTCCGAATCTTGCGAACCATGGCCCGTGAGCTGACAGTGACACTGTCCCAAAAACAGTGGTTTCAAAAGCCCTTATAAAAGCAACCAGTGTCAATCAGTTGCGCCCGGCGAGAGCTGCAAAAGCTCTGAATATATGCACGTGGGGTTTTCTGTTTGAATAACAGGGATCTTGCTTGCAGCTGCTTGGATTTTCTGGTGGTCCAGACTTCGAAGCCTACGTTGCAACAAAGGTGTCACTGCTGCAGCTGCCAAGGGTTTTCTCCATTGGCGTCAAGAGTTGAGCACGGGCCTCCACATGAAGAACGAGTGCTGTGTGATTGCAGTTCCTCTCCTTTTTGAAGTGCCAGGCGAAGAAAGACACAGACGAGTTGCATCTACTGGATTTGATACTTCTTCAATTTTTCTATAGAAAGTGTAGGAAAGTGAAGGAAATATTGTAGAATATAGATAAGAGTTTTCGAACTATCAAACCATGAGAATTGTCCCACTTTGACGGAGTAAACAGGACTCTGGTTCTAGTGGTGGCATGGACTTCGAGACTGAGCAGAAGTTTCTCCTCAGCAAGCACGTGGGTTACTTACTCGCCAACCTGCAACAGCTGCCGGCGCCATATGCAGGACAGGAGAGCAACCGACTCACGTTAGCCTACTTTGCTGTGGTGGGGCTGAAGATGCTGGATGCGCTCGACGAGGCAAGTGGCGGAAAGATCTTAAAATGCCCATGTCCTCCTTGCAGGTGGTCAATTGAGGCAAATTTGAGCGTATGTTTCTGTGTAAATGTTGCAACGGCTTCCTTGGAGAACGAGCCGTCGGGCCTGGTGAAACATTACATTATAAGCAGAAGCAGAAACAGCGGTGGTTGTGCATCTGATTGGAGAACTGGGTCAGTGCTTTGCAGTTTTGGAAGTGAGGACATGTCTTCAGACGTCAACGTTGGGAAACAACCATCTTGACATTGCCAGATAGCTGCATCAAGGCCTTTGAGTGGCAGAATGTGGTGAAGTATGACCCTCTATGTTTTCAGAGGATCAGCATCTGAATAGCCCCTCTCTAATCATAGACCTGTATCCCCTCCTCAAACAATGTGGTCTATCGATAGTAGAACATTTTGTCTAGCGTCGAAGTCACCGTCACTATAAGATGGGTCAGAAGATATGATAATTGTCTTCCACCAATCAAAGAACGAAACTTGCCATGCTGCAGGGCGCTGTGCCAGAGATCACTGAATGGGTGTACAGTCTGCAAGTGATCCCTGAAAAGGGGCAAGTTGAGAACGGCACCTGCTACGGTTTTAGAGGCTCCCCCTCTCTAGGAATACCCTACTCTGAAACAGGGGTGAGTCCGTCAAACAACGTGGTTATGATTTGCATTGGTTTTGGGCCCAGCCGATTTACTCTCCCCTGAGCGAGTAGCCTCTGGCGCTCGCTCAAGTGGCTCCGCATTCACTTTGTTCGCAACAAGAAAAAAGAGCGCCATTTTGTTTTCTGTCCACCGCAGATCATCTCCCTTCAATGTGCCTGGCTTACCTTAAAGCTGTGACACAATCTGCACTATCTGGCCCTTTGAAGTTTTGGTTCCACAGACTAGCTGGTCAACTTGTGGTCTGGCGCAACTTACCATCATTTGTGCAGATTTGACCAATCCTGGACCCGAGCTGGTTCAATAACACAGAATTTCAGCAATCCTTCACCTCGTTTTGGGCTTTTGATGCTTTACAATCTCCGTACGAAGCCTGCGAAGGAATGTACGATAATCTACACAACCTTCAGCCACCAACTCGTCGCCGGTGCTCGTCAGCCATAGTTGCATGAATATCTCGTCAGTGAGTTCGATCTTCTCTTGCAGGTACCCAGTCAACACCAGTACGACTCGGCCAACATAGCTGCCACCTACAGCGCTCTGGCAATCCTCCGCTCCTTCGGGGATGACCTCAGCCGGGTGGCCCGAGAGCCAATCCTGCGGACATTGCAGCGCCTCCAGCAGTCAGACGGCAGGTAGTCTAGTTGCTTGCTCAATTGTTCATCTGGTCGTACTTGAAAGTTGATCCTTCTCGAACTTCATTTTGTAGAGGATTTATCAGCATGAAGAAGGTTTAGGCGGAGCCCAGCCCGGGGCTATAGTATTAGCAGACCTGTGAACCTTGCCTTCATCCGAAAGCCAGAAGTTCGGTGGTTTCTGGTTCCTCGATCTTTGAAATCGATGGACGAGGCAAGCATTGCGTCTTTCACGCGCTCCTCGCAAGTTGTCTGCCTTGCTCGCTTACAACAGTAGGCCGTTCTTTCTCAAGAAGCTTGCTTACGAGGAGTAGCGACTTCAATAAACGCGTATGGTTTGTTAGCTAGGCCTCCTCTTTTGACTTCGATGATTTTGAATCTCTTAATACAGACGTCATTTGTTAATGTAGATGATCAAAGTAGATTTGGACAGTTTCTGACCAAGCGATTCAGTTCGGACATAAACGGATCGGCGTAGTGTGCGTCTAGACAAAGTTATCCCTTTCTCAACTCAATCTCCGCCTGCAGTTTTGGGTCCGTTTGTGCTGAAGCTGAGTCTGACATGCGCTTCGTTTTCTGTGCTGGTGAGCAGCCGTCCCTCGTCTCCGTTGTGATCCTTCCAAAGCTAAAGGTCTTCCTCCTCCGGTCCCAACAGGATGTTTTGGGGTCTGGCGCTGCTATGTGACCTTTATCCAACGTCTCGTCCAAGCTTTTGACAATATAGGGGTAAAGCTCCACAATACTTTGCCGGCCAGACAATACCCTGGCTCTCGAAGCGTAGAAGCATTGACAGAATAGCTAGCCCTCGCACTCGGAGATCAGTATACATGTGACGGCCTAGAAGACGCACCTTCAGATCCAAACCCGTCTCAAAATCTCATGGACAAATAAACGTTGACGCCCTTAAACAGTTGTCGGAGTTTTGTAGAATCAATCATTTTGGAGACTCAATCATTTTTCCAAAGACTCGATCATTTTGTAGACTCAATCGTTTATCCAAAGAACTCGACTCTAGGACTGCTAACACCCATAATCTGTCAACCTTGGATTAAGCATCTTTTATCCTGGCGCCTGATCATTCTCAAACTCGGACTCAGTCAGTTTCTGACTCCATTCCGCCTGTCTCTGCAGCGGCCATATGCTCAATTCTCGGCGACCAGACGGCAATCGACGTGGATGCCGCCGTCCAGTTCATACATCGGAGTCGGGGTTACAGCGGCGGGTTTGGCCTCGCTTCAGGCCTCGAAGCTCATGGTAAGCGGGCGAAACGCTGCTCAAGGGCGCGTGGTTATGCGGTGTTACGCGCCCGGTTACTTGGCCTGCTACTGACTTTGGCTGCCAATGCTCGGTTAGGCTGGTTTAAAACCTAAACCTAAATCTAACCTAAATTGAGCCATCCCATGCGTCCACTGCCCATCACTAAGGGCTCCAAGTCGTATGATAGCTGCTGGTCGAAGTCGTGTCAAGCTGGCAAGTATGGATAGATAGAGCGTACAAGAAGATAGTGGACTTTGGGTTCGTGGCTTCAATTTTTGTCAAATGCGGAGATAGTCGATTTGGTGTGTTTATTGTGTTGAGTGGGCCTTTCGGCCGGATTCAGGGTCGTGTGCCTCGTGAAGAAAGCGGAACTGTTCCACTTAAGTCTCAGGCTTCCCACCTCTCCATCTTCGCGGTTCGAGGTTTTCTGCTTCTCGGTGCAGTCGACTCTCTCGTATAACGACGTGTCCAATCTTATTTGTGCCACCCGTCCTCTTCAGATACGTCGCATGCTTTTCCCCTTATTTTCCCGTGGCTCAATGTAACTCGTTCGCACGCCTTACCCTCGACAAAACCGTGGCGGAACTTTTCCTCTCTTTTTTTTTGCTGTTGCTTGGGCAACTTTTTTCCTATTCTCTATCTCTAGAGACCTTCTTTTTATGTAGGCTTGCTTCTTGGAGCAAGCATAACCTTTTAGAATGGGAGCAATCGCCTTCTAAGATTTGAGCAATCATCGCTTTTTTCTTTGGTTTGCTTATTCGTAAGCTACGCTTCCTGCAGGGGGCGCGACGTACTGCGCGGTGGCTGCGCTCAAGTTGCTGGAACGTCTTCCACGACAAGGAAACGCGCTCGGTACGGAAGCTAACGGTTGCGGGAGAACAGGGACTGAGGGGATGGGAACGACGTTGGAGTGGTGTTTACAGGTCCGTCTTCGCCATCATTAATCTTTTTCGTTCACCGCTCGCTGTTCCTTCTTTCAACAAGTCGCAATCGCGTATGAGGTCATCGATTCCCCTTCTCTGGTTACATAAGGTCTCTGTCTCATCAGCTTTTCTGGGCTACTTTTGCTCCTGTATACACGGGGTCGACTTCCATTTGTTTAGGTCCTCATCCAGGAGTGGGAACCACCACTTCTGGAAAACTGGACAACGGGCCCGCCTAGTCCCGTAATGGCGTTGGCACTGATTGCGACAACAAAGAAAGGCAGTGTCTTGAGGCTACTCCGTAAGATCAGTACCTGCTACTTGCTTGCTCAGCAAGGTAAAGTTTTCGAGGTTTAGAAAGACCTACCCACTCAGCCCTTACAACCAAGGAATGCGGAACCGGGGCCCTTAGACGTGGATCGGACGGCTTGCATTCGTGGGCATTTCAAGTTGCCCTTGGCTCCACATAGACAGGTTCCTTTTCCCGATGCTCGGCACCAGGCTCCGTTTTCCGTACTAGACTCCTGTCCACGGAAATCATTCAGCAACACAGGACGGGCGGTTGGGTCGCTTGCCTGTTCAGCGGCGTAAGTTGCGCCGCGCACCTGGTGGCTTCTCGGCGAAGAACAATGGCGGCCTGTAACTGCTTGTCTCTGTGAGTCGATTCCGTTTTCCTGACGTTCCGTCCCGTTCCGTTCTGCAGCGGCAGACGTCGAGCGGCGGTCTGCAGGGCCGGGCCAACAAAGACGCGGACACGTGTTACGCCTTTTGGTACGTCACCCCCGCCCTTGAAACAGGAGAGTCAGAGAACCCGAGAAAGAACTTTTTCGTGCTTCCGTGCTTCTCCAAAACTCAGTTGCGAAGTCGTGAAGCAACCACTTTGAGATGTCACATGCCGTCCAGTTTTTGTGAGCAATGATTGCTCCTCTTCATCACGTAAGCGCCGGCGGTCTCAAAGTGTGCACATCGTTTGTCAGCATATCTGCTGCAGTGTGTTCATGATTTATTGCTCCTTGTAATTCTCCGCAGGGTCGGAGCCTCCCTCGAAATGCTGGGGGGCTACTCTTTCTTGGACCGCCAATCCCTGCGGCGCTTCCTTTTTCGATGCCAAAACCAGGTATGCTTCCAAACCTCTTCTCGTTTTCGCTGCGTTCTTTGCCGGGTAAGACAAAGCTTTGCGGCCTTACAACCCCTCAATGCAGTATTCGTTTCTCTCGGACAGCTCAGACCCTGTTCAAAGCTCGCCATGGATCGTGAGTCCGCATTCAAAGTCTTGCGAAGCTGTGCTCATCGTGGCGCTGTGCGAGCAACCCCTTAAACCAGGAGGATAGTGTGCATTTTCGAACTTTGACTTCTGTCTCCTCGCTTTCTCATTCTTAGTATTAAAGAACAACCTTAACACCTTCAGTCGTTTGGTTTCGGACACTGGCTGTAGTGTCTGTCCTTCCAGATTGGTGGGTGCGTAAAATTGACCCCGACCCGGTTTCTTGGTTTCTGCAGAAGTATGGAGGCTTCAGCAAGCATCCTGGCGAGTTGCCCGATCTGCTTCATACATTCTACGGGATTTGTGGACTCAGTCTAGTCGGACAAGACGGCCTCAGACGAATAGACGTGTCGCTGGGAGTCCCGGTCACTTGACCCGTTACCCTGGGTTCAAGCTCTCGTACGCTGGTTGGATTGTGACCTTCCCTGGTTCAACGACTGAGAGCAACCTGAGTCTTCTTATTCAATGCCACACCGCAATGTCGCACCTGATTGACTGCATCCGCTTTGCTGTCATGCTCGAGAACGAGTTGACACATGTTTAAGGCACAAGGCCAAGGACATGGCCGTGGCTCTAGACAATGATAGCTACAACAGCTAGCTCAATAAGAGGAAATCTTATTGAGCCTGTGACAACTCCAATACATATGCACAAAACGGTGCATATATGAGGCATCGACTCAATGAAGCCGCGTGTGCGTGCACGAGCAACAGATTTCCATTTTCTTTCATGTGTCGCACATCACAATTATAGCTATTCAATTACATCTAGTGCATGCAATTAGATGCCAGATTGTACGTCCACAGGCCGTATACGTCATTGCATACAACATTGAATGATTGAGCGGGGTGTCTTCAAGACTTCCATGCAATCATATAGCTAGGCTCGTCAACGAGGACTAGTAGCTCATGGCCTGCAGCCGGCTGAGTCTAGCACCTAGCCTGGTCGTATATGCCATGTTGATCGTGTCTAGTGAACGCTATGGCCAATCAACGCATAAGCTCATTACAGTCAAGGGGCAGCATGCACTGGAGGGCGAACGAAATGCGACCTTCCATTTTTGGCCAACTTGTCGTAACCTGATCTCCTTCAATGTTGATTGCACTGTACAGTTTTTGACTAGTGACGCGGTCTTACAAAATCTTGAAACTTGGAAACTGGAAGTCGAAGCCGGCCTAAGTATCGTCCACAAACGCAGAGAGAGCGCACTCCCTCTCAGGGACAACCCGGTAGAGGGGCCTTCTCCGAAACGGCCACTCCATTAAATGCAAAGCTCCCCCGATTACTATCCCGATGCAACAGCTCAGACCAAGAACGAGGAACACGCCTGTGAAAGATAAGACTCCGCGAGTGGAGTCTATAGGTCGACACTCCAAGCCTGAGCTGTAGTAACCCTGATTGCATATGAGGAGAGCGCAGTCCTGGTTATCATACGAACACCCCTGCACATTGAAAAGGCGGATTCACAAACGGACGGAATGAGAGCAATGGAACGAGCGGAGCAACGGACTGCATAACCCAAAAAGAGGAATCTCAGACGAACGGCACCGGAAGAGAGCAGCCGAAGGAGGACGAACGGACAGAACGAGCAAGCTGAGTGAAGACGGATGGAAGCTAGCCCAGAGCTGGAGCCGAGGGCGGAGTAGAAGAACGTGCTTCGGCTTTCGTCCTTTATCTTTTCGACCAAGCTTCGTCTTCCTAAAACCAACACAAGTGTGGCTTGTGCGACAAATGGGTACGGGTTGGCACCATACGTGGCCTCAAACTTAACAGCCAATCTAACGCCTATGGAAAACACGTAAAAGCAGAGGAGAGCACATTCACCTCCGTTGTGCATTTGCATCTCGAATGGCAAACCCCGTTTGCCACGGCGACCCGATTTTGCTCGCTGCCACCAAAACTTCCCTCCTGCGAAGACGAAGAGATGGTTGGTGAGTGCGCTCAAGGTCGGCGAATCGAAAGACCCGACTTGATGACGTAAGCAAGAGCATACGTTTCTATGATACAGGAGTAGACGAAACAAACACGAACAGGTGATTCAAAGAGTATGTTAAACTAAAGGCTCTGCTGACACCCTCGTAGTAAAAACGAGCACTCGTCTGGTTCAATAGATGCACATGTATCATCGTTCCTGATCGCACCGCTGCAAGTTAGCGGATCAAGAAGGTGAGGACCTTTCAAGTTAAGGACCCATGCGCGTTGGCTCCTTGCACAAGCATCATCTGAAACAACGTGTGGATGTACTCTTGCACAACCGCTTTGTACGCGGCTCTGTTCATGCAAATGAAGGGCCTCAACTGTAAAAGTCTAACCACTAAAGCCCACAATATTCACTTCTCAGACGCCCACAGAGCGAAGCTTTCAGTTGCCAGCAAGACGTGACATTGGACTGCTAATCTGAACGACTATCAATGAATCAATCTTCTCCTCTTCTTTTTGTGGACTCTTCTTCTCAGAGCAGTCGGATCTGACTCCCTTCGAAACCCCAAATGAGCTCGGGACCGTTTGTTGAGGAATGTAGAATCAGCAAGGTGCTGGTTAGCACAGGACACTCACCCTCACAAAGAGACCAATTTGAGAAAGGGCCCCGTAAGGTTAGAACACTCACCTCACATCCTGTGGACCCGAAGCTTCCGACAGCACGAGCACATTCCCAAGTGACCCCGTCATGCTGCGGAACAGCTCCGCTGTCGCACAGAGACCCGACGCACGGTTGCGCAAACGAGCAGGGCAAGCCCGGTGGGCAGACGCACCTGGGGTGGAACAAGGGCTGCTCTTGAGTGTGCGAGAGGTGCTGGAAAGAACGTATGTAAGGAATTGGGGAAAAAATAACGGGGAGGAAGGATGGTTCCATTTCCCACCCGACCGTTTTACCAGTACAGGTACAAGTTCTCGGTAATCACGGTTTTGCGAGATCTGGATGTAGCCTTACAAACATTCAAATCAGCGTTTATAACGACGATCAGGGATTAAGATCCACAAGAGCAACTTTGGCTGGCTTACATGAGTTAGCAGGGTCAAGGGGGCAGAAAACTGCAAAAAACGGCGTCTGGGGTTGGTGATAAGTTGCTGAGCTTCCAGCAAAGCTATTTCACCGTCGGCCCCAAACTAGAGTCACAGCTCCAATCATGTAAACTCGCGCCACTCTTGTCAAAGCGACTCTCCCACGGAGCAACTCCGCTAGTACCATGGAAACATTCCTTTGCGACTTTTTCCTCCCTGATTAGAAGAAGCAGTCACGCACGAAAGCGAGGCACAGTATAGAGAAGGAGAAGAAGCACCCACTCCTGTAAACATTGGCCCAAGCCACTCCCGAGAGGGACCCTCCGTAACACCCCCGCGGTGCAGTTCTCCCCCGACGACGTGTCCGCTAGGCACCGCTTGCTCATGTCGGGCGCCCTCCGGAAAGGGGGCAGGCACAAGAAATCCTCACAGCCGGCCTCTATGGCACATTCCCCTCCCGAGCAGAGGCATCTACAGAACAGGAGAGGTTGATGTTAAAACAGCATGGATTAAAGCTGTTCTTTAGAGTCCTGTTGCAATGCGATTGTACGAAGACGTGCTTAAAACCCGCAGGCACTCATTGTCAGCCCTCAGTCCATCCCCTTCCCCTGTTTGAGTAAGACTGTGATGTATCAAAAGGCTATTTTGAAGGAAATGTTCTGAGGCTGGAGTCGTCCAGTGTATGCAGGAGGTATGCTGCAGATTGTGTTCAAGCAAGGGAAGCTGACTCAATCTGCTCTTGGTAGGGGGGGAAAAGTGAAGAGATCCACGCTCCTAAGAAGGGGGCAAAAAACCCATCAAGCATAAAAGAAGATAGGCGTTTGATTCAGGTTTCTGAGAAGCTTGAGACAGACGCATAATGCTGAATCCACACTTTGACAACATACACGCTGGCAAGGGGTTTTCAAAGAGCAATCACCAGTAACTTGCCCGCTCCTTTCATGTTGGCCACAACACGTTAAAGCAACACAAAGCAAATGCTGGCCCCTTCCAGACAAACTGATGCAGATGGTGACTAGGCCGAACTTCAATCAAACCAACGCTGTCAACGCACCGTTTCAAACACACGGCCCGCCCGTCGTCGACCACTTTCCTCTCCACAAACCGGGGGTCACATTCTCCTGCCACGGGTGCATCCACAAGCTGAAAAGTGTTGAGGTTTGGAAGCACGAGGCCTCCGCCATCTCTTGCATCCAGCTCAAAAGGACAG
This sequence comes from Klebsormidium nitens, assembly GCA_000708835.1. Taxonomy (NCBI): domain Eukaryota; kingdom Viridiplantae; phylum Streptophyta; class Klebsormidiophyceae; order Klebsormidiales; family Klebsormidiaceae; genus Klebsormidium; species Klebsormidium nitens. The sequence goes on along the minus strand of DF236970.1, from coordinate 283,598 downwards.
CAGATGATGAGCAGGAGTGCCGCTGACCAAAGCCGTTTCGACATCCTTTCCGTGGACGAGGAGTGCCCCTTTACTGAGTGCCCCTTTCCTGGCGCGCTGAGATGTCCTCATGCAAGCAAACCCAAGGCCCTCGAAACTCTCAATGAAAGCTCTCTTGCTTCACTCTCTTCCCTCTCTTCCCTCTGAGTCTCATCTCTCCACACAGCTGTGGCCAGCTGATCTTGCCGCCTCTCCAAATTTCTTGGCTTTGCATCTGACTATGAGGCGGGTTACACAAAATGCTCTAGGCAGGTTATACACTCGTGGGTTAGATGAATATCTCCTACCTATACCGAAACTACGGTCGCAGTACTGCACGGACCCTGGGCCTGGGTCCTGACCCTGGGTCCTAACCCTTCAGTCCCAGCCCTGAGTCAAAGCAGGTTATCTGAAGTCGTGCCAGCAAACCATGAGGGAGCTTTAAGTTTATGTGCAATGTAGCGTGAGGAGAGATTCGGCTGAGGGCGGCGTAGTTGCTGGAGCCCAAAGGCCGAGAGTCTTCCATCACAGGGGAATGCTAAGCGGCAGCGGCAGGAAAGGCCCATACGCAATTATGTCATGTAGCCACTTGTCGTAGCAGGCAAAACGAAATTGACGGGATGGACGGTCGGAGCCCTGCCTGTCTGCTCGTCCTGTGTGGGCTGCCGGCCGTGGGAAAGACGTCTCTGGCGCAGGCGGTGCTCGATCACCTTGTACAAAGTGGTAAGTTTGAGCTCTCTTTCAAGTACAGGACTTTTGACCACCCTGTTTGGTCGGCTGTTCACAAGCAAGGGTGCCTGCCTTGCTGCCTCCTTGGTCATTCATGTATAGGACACAATGAGCCAGGCCTGTTATGAAGCCCCAAGTCCTGCTTTGCAATTTTACTGCCATTCCGTCCCTGCTGATCGAGTGCAAAGCAGAGTATGCCATGCGGTGGCTGGCATGTGTGATTCTTCTGTTCAGCCCTTACGGACAACATCTTATCCCCTTGTTGCAGGTGCTCCTATCAAGGCCTTTCATGTTTGTTTTGACCACTACATCAATAAGGAACTGATGGGAAACTCAGAACTAGAGCGGGCAGAATTGAGCGGGGCTCCAGGACCAGGGCAGGTGGTGATGGGGACTCTGGAACCAAAGAGGGGAGAACTGCGGGAAAGTCCGGAGGTAGAGCAGTTGACATTGCAGGGGGCTTCCTTCAAAATAGAACGGGGCGATTCGAGGGTATTTCCAGTCAAGCCTCTTCAGGGGGATTGGAGGGAGACTCCGGAACTAGAGCGGGGGGATACGGGGGAGACTTTGAAGCGAGAGTGGGCAGAACCAACGGGAAGTCCAGAACTAGAGTGGGCAGGCTTCAGTCCAGAGCTGTGGAAACGTGCGAGGCGGCTGGCTATCCAGAAGGTTGAGGAACTGCTTAGAGAGGCGAACGAAAAAGAAGGTGAACACTTCGAAGTTTCGTACAGCAATATGTGTGTCGTCAGTAGTCTTAGAGAGGCTCTTTCTTCTGATTGGACTAAGCAACAACTGTTCCTCATGGCTGCAAATTAGACGATAGAAACGCTTGTTATTACAGCATGTCGATGCTCCGCTAACGATTCTTTTATATTACTCGTTACAGAACTTCTTTCGTTCTTTGCTGACATCAGCTTCTTGCGCAGGCCCCCTCGCTCAACGGACGCTGGTCATTGCGGACGACAACTTCCACCTCCGCAGCATGCGACGGGAGCTCTATGTGCTCGCGCGCACGCTTCGTGCGGCCATCGTTTTCCTCTATGCCACCACCGTGCTGGAAACGTCCCTCTCTCGCAACGCATTGCGGCCTCCTGGGAAACAGGTCCCAAAAGAGTCCATTTTGCGGATGGCTGCGACGTTCGAGCCCCCTGGTCAGAGCGCATTTCTTGTGGGGGGTTGTACCGGAACGTCTTCCAGAGTATGTCAATCGGAGGGGGCAGAGGTTCATACTGAAGGGGGCCCTGATGTTCTCAAAGGAGGGCCACAATCGTTGGAACCGGCAGAGACGAAAGACGGATTAGAGCTGAAACGAGCTACTTCAAACCCAGCTCTGGACGTTTCGTCGCATGAAGCTTCCAAAACATGGAAACCTGGGGCATCCAGGGAAGCGGAACTTTTTGGGGGCGGCAAAGAGCAAGGGCCGAGTAGACCCCTTACAAACAGAGCTGCCGATTACAGTTCTGACTCCTCGAAAGGAGCAGAAGCACGGCGTGGCATGGCGGGAATTGCGCGTGATGGAGAATCTGCGCTTCCAGAACGGGGTCAGAAAGGCAGGACGTGGGAGGCCCCCGTTGTGATCATAGACACGAGTGTCGAGCGTGGCAGGACTGAGAGAGCGGCCGAAGTGTGGCACAGAGTCTGGGACGCGTGGGGCCAGGCACCGGAAGAGCCGCCGGATCGAGCGGAAGAGGAGGCGAAGGTGAGGCGTTGCGCACTTTCGAAAAAAAGACGTTTCTATCCGACTTTAAAAGCGAAAACTCCCTAGGACGGAAAACAGTCGGTCTTTGGAAGAACCGAATCTTGTCCTGTCCCCTTGGCTTTGTGGGAGAGTTCCGTTGAAGATTGTAAGCTGTTGTCTTTGACCGCCTCACATACACAAAGACAGGGCTCAGGGACGTTGTGACAAATGCCGCCAACTCGTCATGTCGGGACTTTTCTCTTGGTGGGTCAAGGGAAGGGAGAAGGAAAGGTTTATACGGTTACGATGCACTTACTTGAGGGTTGGGGTTTCCATCAACGCGCGTCTTTCCAGCCCAGCGCCGCATCCATATCTTACCAAATGTTTTCGTATTCAGACTTCCCTGTTGAGTCGAAGCTATGCTGTCCTGCCTTGCGTCCGTCGAAACTCTTTAACAAACTTTGAAGTCCATCCTGACTGAAACGTATCGCCTGGTTGCGAAAACCGATACTGATCTTTCCTGGTATCTTTTAGCTCTCTTTTAACGCATGTGCTTAGAATATCATAGTGACTTTGAGCTGGGTCTGACTTGGTTGAATCGTCCATTAGGTGACGAAGAGGTGTTGAATTGAAGTTGACTCGATTGAAGCGTTCATGAGGGGGCGGAGAGGTCCTCAGCGTACTTGCGAATCCTTGTTCGTTTCTCCAAATTGCTAAAGACTTTTGATGCCGCTGGCGAATACGAAGGCTTCGTCCACCCTAGACGTCACTAGATCCATATTCCAGTGAACGAAAGAGATCCAAGAGTCTACGTCGATCTTTTCTCTTCCACCTGAGAGATTGATTTGTTGACCTACCTCCTTGCTTCTTTGCAGCGTGCTGCCGCGGTTGCTGCTACTGCGGACAGCATCCTTCACGCTCTAGATCTGCGGACTCGCCGAGCCCTTTCTTCGGCTATGCTAGATGCGGACAAGACCGGACGGCACGTGATTGTCGATAAGAAGACCTTAGCCCAGCCTCTCAACCGTGCTAGAAAGCAACTCATGACGGCCGTACGTCTGATTCACAACGAGCAAATTCTAGAAGCAGGTTCAAAAAAGGATATTCCAAATCCGATGCGCTCAATTCGAGTGTTACAGGAAGAGCTGTTTAAGTATGAATGTGGAGACGGTTTAGAAATGTGCGATAATATGGATCACGGCGGAAGCTTTCAGACCATTGAAGTTCTAGCCGCTAAAGCAGGAGACTGGTTTGAGAGCTTATGCGGGCGTCAAAGACGTATTCAAGGATCGTGTTCTGGTAGACTTCGTGGATCTCCCGGTTTCTCCTACTTGCCACTACCTTCTCGGAAGCTTGTACGTGTACCCAATTTCGGTTACAGGATTCACGGAGCACAAATTGTAAGCGCTTATCCTTCAGTGTGAGACGGTTGGCGGGCCCGGCCAGGTAGAGTGCTGGTTGACTCGTACATCATCAGCATGCAATAGCTTGGCGCTAACACCAATCGGCATGTTCGATGAGAGCCCGGCGGCTTGATTGCAACTATAGCGACCTGATGCGAGCTTATCGGTCTAGTTTGGGGTGAAACTGGCGGGACTTTTGAACCAATTGAAATGCAAATTTGATTGCTCGTTTACAAGATGGACCAGCTAAGACATGCAAAGGCGGCTCACTCATGCTCATTTGGAAAGAGCGTACTCAAAGTCTTTAGGCTCTCGCGCTTTTTCCTCAAGTTGGTCGAGGACTAAATGTTGCTTGGTGGTTGCTTGATCTTGCATGAAATATGAATGATACGGTCAGAATAGCAAGGAACCAGGTTTCGGGCCGCGCACATGGCTCAACTCCGCGGCCGCGCGACCGCACACGCCCCGGGCCGCCCGGCCCTGAGGCCGCCTCGAGTGCGGACCGTCCGGGAAGCTGAGAAGAGCCAGCGCGCGTCGACTTCGTCCGCAGTCGGCGTCCATGTCCGAGTGATCCATCAGATATTAACACGTGGCGTGATGTCGTTGCCTCCCAAGGTCGCCACTTGTCCAGTCGCGACTCGCCATGCCAGTCAGCAACGTCCGCGTCCCGGGGCCACTGCTCAGGATGCAGAAATGGCGCCGCCCTGCTTCCGAATCTGAGTCCCCCTTCAGCGTGTTCACTGTTCACGTCAAGCAGGAAGAAGGGCAGCTTCTGAAGTCTGCTGCACAAGCTGCTCTCCACTCAACTGCGGGAGCGTGGGCCTGAATGGCCTGAAGCGAGCTGCCCTCAGGCGTCATCGTTCGGGGCCTGGTAAGCTGACAATGTGTATCGTTCCTGACCCCTCATCAATGGCTTCGGTTTGAATGGCATTCCGTGTTCGCCTCATTGAACCTTCATTGCACGGCTAAGCAGGTTGAAGCTGCATCCGTTCAATTGCATGTTTTTGCTCCGTGCTGACAACGAAGCTAGAAAAGCCTGCTGATGGTGCCCCCAATGTTGACAAACCGGTTTCATCAGCTTGTTCGGAAAGGTTGCTAAAGACAGAACATTCAATATTAAAAAGTTAGGTGCGCCAGTCAGCTTCCATGAATGTGAAAGGACATCTGCTCCATAGATTTGGGTAGACAAAATTCATCATGGATTCGACATGTTTTAGCTCTTTTTTGAAGAGTCAAGATTTGAACAGGCTCTCAATTGATACATTATGTGCTGTAAGCAGGAAGGTGAGCTGTGTGGAAGACTCACAAAGCTTTCCTGGGACAGGATCTTGTCAAGGCTGTTCCTGACACCTCGTTGAATGCAATTTCGGCTACACTGCTGGCAGGCAGTTTTGAATCAGCCTCATACTTCATCTACTTCTCTGCAGTTGATTCCTTGGCTCCCTCCCATGCCATAGCAACAGTCAAATATCCCGTGACGGACCAGGGACAGTTTGCTTGTTCAATAGTTTCATCAAGGAAGTAGGCATCGTTGATTCTCTTGCCAAATGGATGCAGCATCTCCAAGGGAACTTGTGACTGAACCTGATGAAACAAGTGGAGGTGCGATGGCCACCCAAGAGGATCAGTGCACCCAGAATCCTGCTGGTCTTCATCAAAGACACAGGGCCAGCCTCCAACGAAATGAAGAGGAACAGACTGATCAAGAAATCAGACAGTCTTCCGCCGAGGGTCAAGAAGGTCCACCAGCGAAAGAGTCTAGAAATGTGGAGTCGGCATTGGGCCCGACTTTGAGCAAGGGACAGTTGATGCCAGATGGGAGGCAGAGGAGAAGAAAAGGGAGCAGAAGTAGGAAACGAGGGCAATACAAAACAGAAACTGATACGAATCGCGGCAACAGAGCAGATGACCAAGAAGGCACCCGGACCAAGGATCGTGGAAATACAGAAAGTCAGAAGGAGACTCTCAAGTCTTTTGCATCAGATAGTGAGGCTAACTTAACAGTGCATAGTCGGGACAGGCACGCCAGCAGTATTCTCTCTTCTCCAACTGAGTGGGATCCAGAAGGTAAGGCTCTATGGGACAGTCAGCAGCGGTTTACTTGAGCATCTGCAGTCCTTTTTCAGCTGTCTTGTTGTCAAGAGCAGATGCTGCTTCCCGCATCAACTACCTTGAGAAGTTGTTCCGCACGTGATCTGACGCAGAAATAATTGGAAGATGCGATGAATATAAATATCATTTTGGTATATTTTCAGAATGGTAGGGAATTCGAACTACCATTGATCTGTCTGATCCCTTCTCACAGGGCCAAAGGATGTGCGACCTTACCGGCGTTACTTCGAGTCAAAGCAAGATGAATCTGCTCCTAGCACTAAGAGCGTCTTCGAGGTCCAAGGCTTTGCAGGCGCTCACGGGGCTACACCACCAGCCTCCTCTGACCGATTCTTGCAGAGGGCTGGGAAGCTACTGGACAGGGTCTTCCCAGTCATGCACCCCCTGTCTCATTTCATGGCTATCGAGAACCTGATCTTCGGCCTGCTCGTGCTGTACTCTCTGGTGAGTTTTGTAAAAAACCTGAGAACTGCAAACGATTTCCTACTACTTTAGTAATTGTGCTTGTTGTGCAAAGCCTGCAAGCAAGAGGAGCGTCAAGCACAGACTCGATCACCCACTATCTTGCTAAGTGCGGTATTCTCTGCAGAAATCTAACGTTGCCAGAACAACTTTCTTTGTGCACGCAGTTCTCGGTAACCTACCAGATCGGGTTTGATCAGACACCACAAAAGGCATGGCTATACTTTGAGACAGCGGTGGATGCGATGTACTATGTCGATTGCGTGATCCAATTTCGGGTGAGTGCTAGACTGTCTTACCTCAGCACATAATGTGCATCAAATAGAAATAACACGTGGATGCCTCAGCTTGATCCGCTTTGTTATGATGGATGCGGCTAGTTTCGCATGAAATCCTTGGGTGTCTTTCTGCCAGTGTCGAGCGGTCTCAGACTCCCCTCCGCATGTGTCGGTTTGCCTGACCAGCTGTGCCGTCTGTAACGCGCCTGCTTCGAAGAATCTCCTGCGTTTTCGAAGGGTGTCCCTGAGCCTAGCAACTCTTCGACCACTCAAAATGTTTGGACTGCTGCTGGCACTCAAAAGCTGCTCTATCAGTGAATTAACGTGTGGATTATCTTTGTCCATCATTCAGGTCGGGTATTTCTCTGGCACCAAGTTGCCTGCCAGCGCTCAGAAACGCATGATTGAACTCGGGGGTGCCATTCCCAACACCGTTATGGACGGGCGAAGGGTTGCGTGGCACTACTTTACGCACTGGTAAGCGTCCGAATGTGTTGCGAGGAGTGTGCGAAGTCGTGCTTTGTTCATCTTTACTGACAGCTCATATGAGATGCTTCAGAAGCTAAAGTTCGTTGCACAAGAAGGAGTGCCAACTGACAGCATGTGGCGTTGCTCGAACCAGCCGTTCATGTGGAGCTATTTTGCAGGTTCTTTGTAGACTTCGCCTCCAGCTTTCCTTTCGACATCGTCTTCGCATACATCAAACCTAACCGTCCTTGGAGCTTGCAAGTAAGTGCGTCAGCTTGCCAGAGGGCCGTGAACGGAGGACTTACCATCGGATCCTCTGCCACTATGTTGGAGTAAAGCGATTCGTTTGCTGCCGTTTATGAAAACCTTTTTCACTTTGGCTGTGGATGTCGTGCTTCGTCTTGCAGACTCCGGGACTTTGCCGATTCTCATCTGCCTAGGGATGGTTTGCCTGATGATTTGGGAACTCTCGCTGGCAGCTTCCCTGTCTGACGTCATTCAGTCTAATTTGGATCTTCAAAACAGCAGTACTGTAAACGTCCACTTTCAATTCTTGATCTGCCGGGCTTCCGGGTCAACCGGAGTCTTCGCTCTTTTGAAATGATGATAGGGCCCTCTCGTTGAGCCTCGCATAACGCGTCAGTGTCTTGTGCATGTGCATTTTTGGAACTAGACACAGGCACGGATTCCAGACTGACGCTACATGTTGACACTTGCAGTTCTTCATGCTGCTGAAGTTGCTACGATTGCCGCGCTTCTGGCGAGCACGGAGCCAGCTCAGAAGGTTCTTCAGCCAGAGCCAAGACGAGATTATTTCCCTGTTCACCACCATAATCTTCGTAAGCAAGTCACACTGAACAGCCCAGGCTTGAAGATCCTTTTCGCACTTTTCGAGGCCCTGTCGAGCTCATTTTGCAGTCGGCAGCAGTTTCAGTCATTGGCGATCAGGAGTAATCATTCAACAAAAAGTCTTTTCCTCTCGTTCAATAAGCTCCAACCCGCTCCATTGATGGCTGTGACGCCTTCGATCATAAGCAATCCGCGAACGTGAGACGTGTATACTTGTTGAACGTTGACTGTACTCTTCCCCGCCGTCGATCCAAGAAATTCTGCATAAATCGAGACTGCCACTTGATTCTCGTTCTACCTGGAATGTAGTACCACTCCTCAGATTGAACCCCTCTTGCAACAGCAACTGATGCAGCGGATCCGGATGGTCTCACTTCTCTTATGGTGTCCTCGCGGTTTATTGCAGATCTTCTTTTACTGCCACCTGTCCGGGTGCGTCTTCTGGTACATAGTCCAGCATGAGCACACTCCCAACAACTTCGCCGAGCTTGCTACCTGGGACGACAACGGAGTCGACAGGCCGCTCCAAGTGGCGCCTCCGGAAATCACCTACCTCGCCGTGCTCTACTTCCTCGTCGTTTCGTTTGCCTCTGTGAGTGCCCTGCTTTTCAGTGGTTTTGAGTGACGTTTTTTGTCAACTGCTCAATGTAGGGCTGCCTGGTGGCAATACGCACTGTTCAGGGGTTTACAGCCATTTGCGGATCAAAAAATCCCCTTTGCATGACCGCTGGTACTGTACAGCCTGTTCTTAAGTCGATACTGCTGCCGCTATTTGGCGTCGTCATAGCACTCTTTCCCGGTTAGCTGTGTTCGCGAAGAACCAGAGGTATTCAATTGTACCTTTGGGTCTGCAACTTTTCTCTCCCATTACACCTTCGCAGGTCGTTCTGTGATGCTTGCCAGTCGCTTCTTTGCTAGCGTCTTCGTGAACGATTCCCGTTGTTTGTGCCTGGCCTGGCAAAGCTTTCATTGTCTGACGCACTCCATACTGGTTTCCGGTCGTAAGGTCGGGTACGGCGACCTCCACCCCTCAGGCGCAGCCCCAGAGCGCATTTGGGCCATTTTCAACGGCGCCATCTCTGCGATCTGCCTGGGTTACGTGGTCGGTAAGATCACGTCGCTCGTCTTCACGCGGTCTGAGAGACGGATGCAGCTGAGGGAGCGCTTCGACGTCTTACACAGGTGAGCGGCGAGTAACTCGCCTTTGTTGCAGCAAACCTTCGAACCTCCGAGTGATGATACAGTATGCACAGAAATTGCGTCACTCAATGGCCGACGGGAAATAGGAGTGCGCCGATACATATAAACACTGGTTACTTTCCCTCAGCAGCCTCTCTTTGGAAAAGCATTCCTGCACCATGCTTTTGTCGTCGAATAGTTGACCGAATGTTTTGCCAGTGTGCTTTTGCCACGCCTTTGTTCATGACACAAGTCTGTCCTCCTGTTCACAGGGTGGTAGAACGCGAGAAGCTGCCAGAGATGCTCGCAGTACGGATGGTAAGCTCTTTGAATCCATCTTTCAGAAGGTTTGCACCAGCCCCGCCAACCATTTGTCTCATCAGGTTCTTTCTAAGAGCTGCTTTAAGGCTTTTAGCCTAAAGGTTCTATCATGTATAGAATCAGCTTTTGTCTGATTCGGACGGTTGTCGTCAAGCCACTGCGTTTCATTTCTCGGAGGTCTTATAAATCGTTGTGACACTTTTTCTGTAATTACTGCTTCTACACAGACGCAGCAGCTTGCTACCATCTGGGAGAGCAAGATTTACCGGTACAACGAAGAGGAGATGTTCAACGAGCTACCGGTACGTCTCCGGGGTTGCATTCTGTACGCATTATCTGTTCACGCCGTGTCGACTGCACCCATTTTTGAGATGTCGGTCGTCTTGAACTTGTCAAGCAGTGTTCACGAAGAAGTGAACGAGTATGGACAAAGTCATCGTGGCAGCCCTCTGGATTCTATCTCCTGAATTACCGATGTCTTGTTACCGTCCCCACTGGTGGACCATATGCTGGTCGATTGTTGACGCGTTCTTTATGCTGCAGCCTCATCTGCGCGCGGAGTTCTTGGCAACGTGGTGGATCCGACACATAAAGCCCAGGTTAGCCGTCGCTGCGCGCACAGTCGAAGCTACAAAGGCGGAATTGCGGATGTGCACGCTCTTGAATGGTGGCGGGGAAAATTGCAAAGTCTGCTGGAATTTAAGAAACTCCGCTGTGCACTCAAGCGGAATAGAACGACGCACATTTGAGATTGCTTGGTATCACTTCCGTTCCGACCTTCTTGTTCGGGCACAACTGAGTTCCCCGGGGGAGCGACAGAAGTTTCTTTATCTTTGACCTGGAATACTACTGCACTTGTGGTGACGTGTCAGCGTCTTACGCGGCAACACCTTTCTTTTGTCCACTTTCCGTCCCTGCTTGTGAGCTCATTGATCCGGCGCTTTTTGAAGCCATCGGATTCCGCGGCTTGAGCTCAGAACACAATCGGAGAGTTCCGGCTCAAGAACGTAGGAAACATCTAGGGACAGGTCAGGCAGGCAACTCACACGAAAGAGTACAAATGGGCTCTCAAGTAGACTGAAATAAGGTACACGTTTGACTGTGTTCTTTGCAGCGCTTTATTCCCACACTACTTCCCCTACCTGCGAGCCATTTTGAGCCAGGCTAATCGCCAGCTGAGCCCTCCCGGCGATTACGTGGTTCGGGAAGGGCAGATCAGTCGGAGCCTCTACGTCGTCTGGAAAGGGCACCTTGTCATCTCCTCGTCGCGTGCCGTCGAAAGCCACGAGCCAAACGAGGACCTGTGCAATGTAAGCGCTTCCTTCCTTGATTTTGCGACGTATTCGCAGATCCGCTTCTTGCTTCACCGGGTGCAGGTTCTTTGAATCTGTATTGGAGGAAGCCTTCGAGCACGATTTCTTCCTGAATCTGAAGAAGCTACGAAGAAGAGACCTGTTGAAAGCTGCAAGAGGCTACGAGTGCAATATCGAATTTGCCGACGCTCTAATGACCGGGAAGCTAATTACTCGGCCTTACGGGCATGTGACGTGTAATTTGTCGGTAGTCAATGCATCCCGCTTCTGAGAAAGATAACTTCCGAAATGTCACTCCTACCTCTTCTTTCCGCAGGATGCTAGAATGTATCCCCAATTCCACTCTGCTGCACAGGGTAACACGCAAGGCCCCCAAAAAGGGGCCGCGAAATGTCGTCAGGGCCAGTCAAGTCGGCCAGCGGCGCAGATGGTGATCGTACGCCGAAGTCTCATGCAAAAAGTAGAACTTAGTTGACTTCCGTGGACCTTCCGGGAAAGTTCTATCTTCTGCAACTGCAGGACCCAGAGGGGGATTGGAAGAACGGCGGGTTCCGCTCGGCGCCTAGACAAGGCAGACGACGGAGTTGGACGAAAGAGAAGGCCAGCCAGATCAAGGAATGGTTCACAAGGTATGCGCTGTCCATTCGTAGTACCCCGTTGCAAAGTTTTCCCGGTCCTCTTTTCATGCGCACTCACGTTGTCCTGTGCGTGAGACGGGACTTGCAAGCCCTGGAGATTAGCGAAGCGTGATCATGTATCTGTTTGGTCAACAACTTTGTTTTTCTACAGTTGTCTACTATCTCTTACTGGGCGGTAACCGCGCTATCGCCGGCAGACAAGGCAAGTCCTTTCCAGAAGAGAAGTCATTTGCTTAGTGTAGCAAAGCTTTTTTCTTATCTGGCCCACTGGATGATACCCCTTCGTTTCCTTAACTTCATTCGGCTGAGTAGCTCGTCCCGTCATTGTTCCTATAAGCACAGAACTCACTCGTTTATGGCTCAATCCTTGTGTTTCTCAAATATATTCTTGTTCTGGATCAGGCTCGATGCTTTGCCCCATGTTTAACCCCAAAGTCCACTCCCTGCGCTCTCAGCCTGTCAGAGATTGGCACTCACTTTTTGGCGCTTTAGTTCCGAACTTGTATCTTAGCTCCTCAGGCTTTGCCTCCAGCATAAGAATCAGTTCCTTATGACCCAACGGGCTCTACCTTCAACAAGGTTAAGCTTTCGTAACCGCTTCCTATTCACATCTGCGCAGGACTAAGCACAGGGGCGACGACTTTAGTGTCAGCAGCGCAGAGGAGTTCACCTCAAACACACACTTAAGCTTTTTTAACTCCGTTCTACTCATATCTGCGCAGGACTAAGCACCGAGGCGACGACTTCAGCGTCAGCAGCGATGCCACCGACGTCTCCAGCGCTGACGACTGGGACTCCACCGACAGCGAGACGGCAGAGCGGGGCGACCACCGCAGTAAGCGCCACTGGGAGGTGGGCGCCGGGACGATCATCGGGGAGCGCGCGCTGATGAACGAGCTGGCGCGGCGCATGCGCGAGCGCGGGCCCGACTGGGAACGAGTAAGCCGTTGCTGTGATCGACTGTTTGCGGGTGTTCCGTTCATGCCGCCCTTTGGCTCCTGTAGAGCGCGTTGTGTTTCCTTGTTTTGTAACAACTCGCGGGTAAATCCACTTGAGGGGACGGCTCAGGTTGATAGTCAGCGTGTGTGCTGCACGACAGCCAAGGTCTGTCTCATAATAGGACTCTTGAAGTAGTGGTGTAAGGCAGCCTTTGACGAGCAAACTTTTCTGGCATCTACCGCGGAGTAAGGGAAAAGCGTCGGCTCATGTTTGTCCGCTTCCTTAAACCAGGAGTCGAGTAAGGCAATGAACGCCTTTTCTTATGCCTTTGTTAAGTGCACTTTGAATCCCCATTTTTACAGCAAGCTGTCCAGGAAGCTGTGTAATCCGCAACTCGTGCACTGTGGCCTTGACTGGAAGAGGGATGAGCCCACTCATAGAGGTCCGCTTTGCGTACATCATCTTTGCGTCACTTCATCCTGAATCCTCTCGTAGCAGAGTGCATGGTCGATGGACGAGTCTCATGGGCTCCTTTCATTCGTGTTTGCAGATCAGAGTCTCGAGCATCAATATGGACGTGACGGCAAGATCTATTGACGAGACGTACATCCTTCGGATCCTGATCGACGACCTTATCATCGACGACTTTCCACCCCTCCTTGAAGACCTGATGGAGGCCCTCAAGCATTACGAGTACACGCCTCCCGGAGTGAAGAACAGAGACACGTAGTAGAGCGGACCCTTCCTATTAGAATGCAGCCGCTAATCGATAGGTTTTGCGTCATTTGGTACGTCTTGCTTATGATTCTGTTGTTGCACTTGTTAATCCAGCCAACGTTTCTACCTCCAGGTCTATAATCTTGACGAAGACCTACCGATAGAACCCATCAAACCTTTTAGCGAGCTGGTGTTCAGAGTGGACTGACGAGGGTATAGGACTGGCACGCGATATCCGGATTAAGGTAGATTCAATCTGAGCAAATGTATCTGCGCAATTGCGCAGGAGCCTGGCCTTACTGGTCACTTCAAGGAAGCTTTGACGGTCACCGCCATAACGAACAGCGAGCACATCATGCCGCGTACCTTGATCATTTAGTAGATCTCCTTAACAGGTAATCACGCGACCGCCCGTTCCTATGATTCGGCATGATGCGCGAGCGGCAGCTCTCAAGGTGCGTACCGCAATAGGTGATGATCCAAGTTAAGCTATCACTGTAGCACATGCGGCAGCACGAGTTCATAACCTAGTTGCTTGGACGGTAATGATACATCGACCTATACTAACCGTCATAACCTTGCAGGAATTGAGTCAGTGACCCATGCAACTCAACGTACTAGTATGTGGCCGGGCATATATGCCATGATGCCGCATGGGGACGTACCGCGGGACGTCAATTCGGAAATTTCCATCTCCAATTTGTTGCTCACAATATTCTCGAGCAGCTTTGGAGGTATTTTATTGGAATCAACAAATCGTACGCATTCATGTGCAATTTATGACAAAGGGATCAGAAATTTGCGCCTCAATGCCGGTGTCAGCATATGCAAGCCATGGTATTATGGGGATATTCGGTTAGCTCAGGCTTTTATGATTTCCGAGCCGAAAAGTTCTGCATGATTAATCATACTCTAATCAATCATTCGTAGGGCTATCCTGACTGATACTTTAATCAATCAACTTATCCGCGCAAAGGCCAGGCTCCATCCAAATCCTGGGGGCACACCCGCGCTAGACAACATCAAGTGCAGCCTGAACTTCGTAGACAGCTCCAAGAAGGGTCGGACTCCAGCCCTCCTTCGCAGATCATATGCAACTATTATAATATACTGTGTACTTACAAGTTCCGACCAGTATCATTGACCAGCAGAGGTGTAGTATTCCATGCACCTAAAGAATATCGCGGCAGCGAGCTGGACCAGGGAAGGCCATATCCCCGACAAAATCCTACCCGATCCATTTACCACAACGTCACCCAAAGTTGATATCTGTTCGTTCCAAATATGGATAAAGCCAGCACATCCGCATCCAACGGATTCCTTAATTCAATATTCGCTAAATAGTCAACCCCAGCAACGATCCCGACTTCCCGAACACCTCTTACATGCTAGCAACAAGCTGCTTCAACGGCTTGCTCTCAGCCACATCCGCCATCGGCTTGCTTTCCCCGTCCGCCATCGGCTCATCGCTGCGTGGGGGCAATACGAGGTGTGAATGGTCATCTTCGAAGTTCTCTTGCTTCTCTGGCCGGTGGTCGGGCAGAAGCTCGTTGCGCTCCCCGTGCTGGTCCGCGAGTTTGGACGTGTCGTTGCGGACCTGCTCGCTTTGGACCGGGTCCGACTTGCCCTCCTGGATTCCGTGCAACTCCAGAAAGTGCTCCACTTGGAGCGCGGCCATGCAGCCCGTCCCTGCACGAGGAGTAGAAGTTGATTATGAACTTGGGTTCCAAAACATCGGTGGCTTGTTCCAACCGGCGTTCAAGGGCTCAAACTTCCTCGCGCGGTTCTTTGCATGGAGTATCTTGATGACCTTAAGTAGCCACGCAGCACAGACGTTGCTACATTCAATGCGGCGAGTGCAAAACCTGGACCGTTTTGTAACCAAACTTTGAGTCGCTGGTTCTAGCTGGGTGACACCGACTATGCGGACTGCCTTCCTGAAACAGGCGCCCAAACACAATATTTTTACAAGGGCCTAGTCTCTTGCAAACCTTCACAGATAGAAAAGCCAGAGGTTATCGTTGGAAGCAACATAACATTTCATGGCCCCTCGCGTAGTGTGAGAAGGGGCTACAAACGCACACTGTTCCATGAAAATCAAAAGCCCTTCAATATGTGGGACATGCACAGCCATTAATGCGACCAAAAACAAAAGAAGGTGCGGCTGCAATTGGCGCCGAAGGGTCTGACAAAGATCCTAATCTCGGTTTTGATGTGAAACACATTGCCAGATAGTATTTTCTCTACCATCAGCAACTGATCAGAAACGAGTAAACGATTCTAATCCAGGAAACTAGGCGCAACGCAATTTTTCTTAATGAAAGAGCAGCACCATGGGGATCCCCCCGTCCACCCTTCTTTTCAGTCCAAACCACCACGTCCGCTCAGCCTGTGGGGCCCTTGACTCCGACTTCTGCACCCTCAAGCACGCCAAACCCACTGATGACTTACCTGCGGCTGTGATCGCCTGTCGCCATTTCTTGTCCTGCACGTCGCCTGCGGCAAACACTCCCTCCACACTAGTTTCTGTTGTCCCAGGCGTGACCTTGATGTAATCTGCACCAACAAGGGCACACACTCCATGTTAGAACAAGAGGCGTATGAAGCGTTTGTTGTCTTGGAGCTTGCTTTGAGTGACTAATGCAACATTCGATCGCCGCATTCAGCTTGGCACAATGCCTTTATCCAGGTAGCTGGAGTCTTTTACTCGGTCATTCACTGAGCCTTATTCAGTCCCTGCGATACTGGTTCAGACCCTCTTGGGAACGATTCACTCCGTTCTTCGTTCAATCCAGTCCCATGAGCAACAAGTCAATGTGAGCTGTTCCTTCATTAGTATCAACATGCAGACGATCCATCTAGTAAGGGGCCAATGCCAGAATAGTACCACCTTTTCACATCCTTAAGCAAATCTCCAGATCAAGCACCGTGCACTCCAACGAGGGGGCAACCCAGACTAATCTCTATGTCAAGCACACATTTTGAAATGATTGTTGAGTAATTGCGTCAGCGAGGCATGTGATCACCGCAGCTAGCCTAATTTCAACTACCACCTTCATTTGACATGCAGCCTGCTTCACAGGTCTCCTCCCCTGATTGGTAAACTTTGTTTGCATACAAACTTGTTCAAAGACAAGGACTCAATCTGCCACCACTTATGCTAGGGAGGGGGAAGAAACAGTTGCACGGAGGGGGAGGGTCTTAAGGAAGCTCAGAAATGAAATATTACCAGTCGGAGCCAGCCAAGACCAAGCAAATTGCCAAACTGCTTGTCTGGAATTTCCAAGAAGCTTTTAATCAAGTCTTTGCCAGTGCATGATAGCAGGCAGTTTAGTAGCACGTAGGATCGGGGGCAGTGACCTTATGCACATTAACAGATCTGTTGCAGAAACCTTTGTGATCCTGAAAGGCAAATTGTGAAAGGAAGTCCAGATCTCACCATCCTCGTCCATCGCCAGCTGTCCGTCCAAGAACTTGGTCGCAGGCTCATGCCCTATCGCAAAGAAGAGACCGTTCACCGGAAGATCTGTCACGGCCCCCGTTACAACATTCTGCACCTTCAGTCCACCCAGCCTGCCCTTCTCGTTCCCATACGCCTCGTTCACAACAGTGTTCCAGAGTACCTCAATCTTCGGGTGCTCTAACGCCCGTTTCTGCATGATCTTGCTCGCCCTAAACTCGTCCCTCCTGTGGATGATGTAAACCTTGGACCCATACTTCGTCAGGAAGATCGCCTCCTCCATGGCAGAGTCACCGCCCCCGATCACGACCAACGGCACATTTCGAAAGATTGGAGCGGCCCCGTCGCACACCGCGCACGCCGAGATGCCCTTGTTCCAGAAACCGCCAACCTCCCCCGAGCCCTTGAATTCGAGCCTTTTCGCAATCGCCCCAGTGGCCACAATCACCGTCTCTGCCGTCACCTCCTTCTCATCCGTCCACAGCGTGAACGGCCGCTTCGAGAAGTCCACTCTATTCACCGTCTCAGAGAAGATCTGGGTGCCGAACCGCTCGCTCTGCGCTCGGAATTTGTCAGTCAGCTCAGAGCCATGGATGCCTTCAGGAAAGCCAGGGAAGTTCTCAACGTCGGTTGTGGTGGTCAATTGGCCGCCCGCAGCAATCCCATTCGCCAGCCACCCCTCAAAGAGAACAGGCTCGAGTTGCGCGCGCGCCGCATATACTGCGGCAGTGTGTGCCGCAGGGCCCGATCCAATGATTGCTAGTTTCGTGCTTAACTTTGTTTTCTCCTTTCTCAGCCCCATCGTGAAGAACCTTGCTGTGAAGGATTGGGAAATGATTCGAGTGTGCGGCTGCTGTTTAATCGTGCTGAGAGCGGAGGCTTGTCTTAGAGTAGCGGTAATTCGCTGGAAAAGTGCCCTGCTCAGATAGGGGGCACCAGTCAGCATGTGTTGATCAGAAATTGGTGATGAAACTGCCTCCGCCGCAGTCGGTGAAACCAGAACCCTTCTCAGAGGCGACCTGTGAAGCGTTCTCTGGTTAGATCTCTGCGAATACCGATGATTAGAAAAGCCTGGTGGACTCCCTTGAGTCCCTGTTTCTGAAGAAGGCGGAAAGGCGGAGGAGGGGCGCCTTTGCAAGATCAGACTTCGCATGCAAGGACTCGGAATCTGATCATGACATTTGAGACGTTTTCTTCCTGTTTTCTTCTCAGTGCGAAGCAAGGAGGGCAGATTCGTGGAAGGGTGACTTTTCGCGGACGCGGAAATGGCTCGCAGAAAAGTGACGACATTGGAAGATGAACCTTACCGCGCCGTCCGATCTAGATATCTAGATATCGCAGCCGTCCGTCTTCTTACCCCTCCCGCCAAATTGTCCGAATTGTCCAGATGGGGTCTGGATGGGTCTGGATGGGTCTGGACTTTTAAATACCTAGGAATAGTAGGATAGTCTTGAGGCAGATGTGGTCTCATGACATGAGTCATGACGAAAGAGGGCGCAAGCACCCGGGCCAAAACAAGGAACAGCTTTTCTGGCGACTTTGCCGCGCCAGTGAGAGTGTTGACTTTGGCAGGAGAAAGCGCGGGCCTTGATTGAGAAGCCTCTTCTGCTCTGACGCTGAGCAACACTGCTTCAAACCCTAATCCTGATGCAGCACTTCTGCTCATGCGCAGCAACTCCCGCATTGATCGCTCCTCATACACGTGATCCATGAGACTGATTCGTCTAGCGGATGCCGAAACTCTTTGAAGCACGCCTTTCCAGCTTTTAATTGTGACAGGAGTGGTTGACACGCTGTTCCCTGGTGTTGCATTCGGCCTGCGTGCATTTTCACTGCATCAATTTGCAGCACCTTAGCGGATTGAGGTTTCAGAAGCACATGTTGCTGGTTGCATCAGCATCTAAGCATTGGGACAGTAAGATTCCTCCACGGCAGAGATCCTTGCTGCATTTTACCACAACTCAGTGACATTGATGGCGGCCCCGAAACAGGCAGAAGAACCTGACCCTAGTCGAGGTATGCGCCAGACTTCTCGAGCCTCTCTCTGCTCCTTTGCACACTTTTATAGCAAATGCTTCTTTCGCGGACCTTGAGTGGTCACAGACCATTCTTCTTCTCCTAGAGTGTACCATTAAAATAATAGAAGTGTGTGGATAGGAACACTTGGCACCGGCAAAGCCTCATGTTGCATTGATTCCTTGTGTGTTTCTTCTCTTGCCGACTGTGGCCTTCCCGCTCTCTATGGGGCAATGATGACATTGCATTCTACGCCCTTTACTTTGGTGTACATTGCCCTTTCACCCAACTTTGATTGCCGACCCTTTCTACTGCCTTCTGGAGTTTTCAGAGCCACCATGCGTTAAAACATGATTCTTCGACCAAAATCAGGTCAAAGGCACTTTACTGGACATCTGTGGACTGACCTCGACATGGATGCGTTTGTGAATCGGCAATCAGCCATGTTCACTGTGCGTTAGCTTGAAATCATCTCAAGGTCTCAGCCCCACTTCTGCAGGTCTGCAAAAGACACAGAGCCTGTGGCTCGCTGAAAGCCCCAGCAAGCGATGGACGGAGCGCTTCTTTCTCTGGTACAGTCCAGTGTGGATCATTTGGGCCCTTGGTATTGTTGTCCCGTTTCAGCTGTATGAGGTGAGGCATCGGTCGGCTTCAAAGAAAAATGAGCGTTCTTTCAGGGCCAGCCTTCGCCAACTCTGGGGGCTCTGTTTTTCAGGGGCAATCCAAACATTGAAGAGATCTTAGGCAGCAGGATGTGACATCCTACTTTGCCACCATGCTGGGGTTTCTACAGAGGCAAGAGTAGTAAATACTCGACTTATTCTGATTGGAGAATGATCCATGACCTCAGCGCTGGACATGAACAGAAGGAACTTTCTTTGTCTTGCCAATTGACGTCCATACGAAATCCCAGCTTGACAAAGCTTCACGGGTTGTTCAGATCCTGATATCAGTGGACCTGAAAACCCGGAGGGCATTCAGAATGTTGACGATTCAGCGTTCACTAGATTGTGTCTGTCAATCGTGCAGCGTTTTAACGAGTTGGAGTACCTCATTGTGGGCCTTGCAGCGGCGCTCCCGTGTTGCATTCTGCCAATTTTCATCGTGGGGAAGGTGAGCATGTAGAAACATTTGGATCCCCTTGCTCTTTTGACACTGTCAGGACCAACAAACGCTCTGCCGCCCTTTCCGCATCCAGTGCCGACTTGTAGCTCTCAATTGTGTGTGGCGTCTTCCTCAGAACTTTCTCTCGCTGGTGTGCACTAGTATTCTTGACAAAGGTTCGGAGCCCTGGCTGCATCGGGTTTTGAAAAAGCGGGGTAGGTGCCATGCAGGGTTCAACAGCAGATTGCATTTAAGATTCGACCATACTTTCAAGAGCTTTCGAATACATGTGTGCCTGCTATCCGGTTCAAGAAGCACGCTTTGGGTTCAAAAGGCAGGGGTACATGCTTCCAGAATCAGAGCGAAGCTTGTAAGATGCATCATGTGATCCTTTTTGCAACTTCGTAGTGAAACTCCTCACCCTCCAGACAGGAGCGATACACTTTGAAGCTCAAGTTACAAAATGTCAAAGTTCTTCAGTGGTTAAACTTTCTCCTCTGAATTTCCCATACTTGCAAACCATCTTGTGTGACAGGCAGACCGTGGAAGGCCCTATCACGAACGCCACTGGGTAAAGGTGGGTACACTTTTACGTGCTCCAAGTCTTAAATCTGCTGTTAAGAGACGGAGAAACTTTGTTCATTTCTTCGCAGTTTCACTTCAGAAAGCTCTTCTGGCGAGTTCTGTTATTGAGCGAGCAAGGCTGTTGGATTGCCAAGCAGGCTGTTTCCGTACTGTTCACACCATGTTCAGAGGAACCATCTGCGATTTGCACATTGATCTGCAAGAGCAGCAGGGTCCGCTGCATCCATCAGAGTTGCCTTCTTCCCGTTCCGCATGCCATGCTGACCGGATCGTAATTGCTAGAAAACTCAAGCTTTCGTATCATGGTCCAAGCCTTGGCAAGACCTCAAGTACTGTCCAGAAGGATACTTCGAGACCCGATCTAATACAAACGCCTCCACTGGAAGATGTCCGACCTTTCAGACCAGACTCCAACGGTCTATACTCACCCGCCGGTTCTCTTCTCCATTGCAGGCCAATGTGTGGATTGCCATTTTCAGTTTCATTGGCAATTACTTCTGGACCCACTACTTCTACAGCCTCCTAGGAGCGACCTACACCTTCCCGTCATGGCGCCTTAATGACGTAAGGAGCTGGCACTTGAGTCAGTAGGATCTTTTATAAAGAAGAAAGATGTTTCGGACACAAAATTTGGACCGAGATTGTGTCTAAACACCTTACGAACCCTCTGCTGAATCGGGAGAATCCTGCGCTGTTTCTCAAGACTGGGGTGACGTTCTGCAGACCCTCAACTTGGGTTGCGTTTTCGAGGTACTGAAGTGCGGAATCCAGCCGTGCTTCGCCGAAGAGGCTCTGCGAGACTCATTCACTGTAGCATTGCTATTAACAAGATCAAAACACATGGCTGACACATAAAAGCTAACCTTCTGAACATAAGCTCTGCGCCTCAAACTGCATTCAGTTCATTCGCCGCGTTTCTCCACAAGTTTCCTTTCAATCACATCCCTTTCGATCACGGGTCTGGCGTCAGGTACAGGCAGAGAGAATTTGCGGGGAAGGCAGATTGTAACTGTGATAAGGCACCCAGGCTGAACGCAGATTTTCGCAAGAGCGGGTCATGAGAAACGGACCTTTTCTCGGTGCCTTCCAATCTGTTTTGATGACTCACGTCTACTATTATGCGCCGTCAATGCACCCATCGACTCAAACCCAGAATCTTAACCTCACATCTTACCTTCCTTTTTCTGTAGGTGCCCTTCATCTATCCCAGATAACGCACGCCTAATTCTGCTTCTAACACACGCCCTCAACTCGCGCACTAACCAGTCGTCTTAACCTCAATAGCAAATTCCACACCTTTTCCC
>DF236970.1:153492-261935 GCA_000708835.1 Klebsormidium nitens | reverse complement strand
TTATCTGATGACGCACGCCTACTTTTGCTTCTACCACACTCTTTCCAACCTCGTGTTGCGACGGCTCAGTCACGCCATCAAGGGCCGCAGCTACCCCGTTCGACTTGCCGCAAACACGGTTGTTGTCATCGCGTTCGCATACTTCACGGCTTTTATGGAGACGTTCACAATCACCCACGTGAGTCGAGCACAGTGTCGCTCATGCGATCCTTAATCTCAGGTTGTTGCTAGAAGAGTCAGGAAGGTATCAAGCGGGGCAGTTGTACCTGGACGAGGTTTTCGTGCATCTCTGATTTGTTGGATATCCTGCGCTGTTGAGCTCGTCGATCAAGATGCAGTACCGCTGAATGCGTATGGTGCAGATCCTGCACACCTTTGGCACATCTTCGGTGTGCTCTCCTTCTGAGGATGGCCCTGGTTTTAGGCGTTAGGTTCTGGTTCCATGATATGAAACCTCCAGAACATACATCGACCATGCTCACGAGTCCGCCGGTCGGGACGCGTGTAACTCGCAGCGAGTGCCTTACGCTTTGTAAAACGTTTTCTTCTTCAAATACAATCAGAATCTCTTTACAATCAAGTCTGAAGGGCTGAGCGGCTGATTGACTCCTTTCTGCCTCCCACAGAGTCGGGTGTCTTATGTCAGTAGCTTTGCGCCCGTCATGAACAAAAGTGCTTCTCTCCGGGATCCCTTCTCTTTCCGCGCAGTTCAAGTACTACACGTTCGTGGACAAGGCGGCCATGTACAAAGTGGGGTCGCTCTTCTACGCCATCTACTTCTTCGTCAGCTTCCCAATGTATTTCCGGTGAGCGATGATTCATTTCCCGAATCCTTTGTGTGTCTTCAAAATCTTTTCCCTGCTAGTTGAACGGCACTCTGTAGCTCTGAGACGTCGGAAACAAGTACCCGCGCACCTGCCTCCTTTCGAAAGCGGAGGTTTTGACCCCAAGTAGATTGGCCAGGGTTGAGCTAGAAGCCTCCTGTTTTCTTGTCCCTTGTTTTGCTCCAGAGGTACGTACCGTATCTACCTTACAAGAGATCTTCCCACCATCAGCACTTGCCTGGTCTTCTGTTCGTCTTGGGGATTAATTCTCGGCGTTAGATAACATTCGCCCATTCTATTCACTAACATTCTTTGCTCTCTCACAGGATGGACGAAAAGGTCAACGTCCAGTGGGCCGTGGGCCAAGCAGCCATCGACGCGTTTGCTTCGGGCATGATGGTGACGATTATCCTCGACCTCTGGCGGCTCTGTATAGGCCCTATTTATCAAATTGGAGATGGTGACAGAACTTTCGGATCGCCTGAGAAGGTTTCTTGGATTAATCAGTGATTTAAAAAGGAAATATGCGGAGCGTCAATCAAGGTGCCTCTCGCCAGCATAGGCCCCGATCAGCCTGATGTGCCACGTGTTACTAGAGCACTAGTGTCCTGCCACTATCTTCATTCCGCCGCAATCACAGTCTTCACATCCGCGGAATTGCATGGCGCGCCGCAGTCTGCTCGTGGACGTACGTCTTTGACTGAACATGCACATGCGGATGCAACTTAGAAGCCCATGCAGCCGTTGCTCGTACGTGAAGTTTGATTATTTGTATGGATCATGTCGGCGCAGCATATTCTGTCACCAACTCTATAGGGTTGTGCTACTCGAATGTACGTCTAGAATATCAGTCAGAACTTGATATGTCTTAAAACTGGCTGGAATGTGCGTGGCAGACTTGCTAAATAAACCTTATAATAATTCTGAAGGCCAGCCAAGGCCGGCGGCCGGCGACACGCTCAGTACGGAAACGCTCGGATTTGTAGCTGCATTGGACCATTGTTGGAAGATGACCGAGATTGGACGGTTAGCAACGTGTGAAATAAGACAACCAGGAACTGAACGGACTTACGAGACTGATATGTGTGTGGCGCCGGGATGGGCCGTGATGGATAAATCGCAAGTAACGGCGTACTGCACATGAGATGTACACTCCCAAATGGGAGTCGCCCATGTAACGTACACGGTTGGCCTGCCGCCCGTACGTCTTGCATGGGCAGGCTTAATGATCAATCGACCTGATCAGCCTGTGCATAAGCTAGCTCGCAGGTGGGCGCGCACAACTGGATGCTTGGCCATGACTCAACAATCATCATATGCACATGTGTCCGAAACTCATGCGATGATAGATGCTTCGGAAATGATAGACTGGTTGAAAATTGACCAGGTCGGCAGCTCGCCCCGGATGCACATGTTTGCGAAGTCGGACCGTCTCAATCAGGCGCCGGGTCAAAGATATTACGTGTGTAGTCACCACGTAGTCACTGTACTCTCTGGGCGGCAGCTCACTGGAAACTTAGGCTCATAGTGTGAACAGTGCATGAAGCTAGTAGCTGCCGACGAATGGACCAACTCGACTGAGTCAACGGGAGCTCAACACGTCAGGCTCTAATCCTCTAAGCCGCTTGCAACCTACTAAGTGTTGTTCTGAGGCCAACATTGTTTTTCAAGCGAGACTGGGTTATACAAAGTTCCAACCGGGGTTCTACTATCTCTGAGCCACATTCAATTCCCCTGCCTCTCTAGTACTCTCGGCACGATTTGGGTAATAAGGCGTCCCAACAAATGGACAAATGATCGGGTGGATGATGTCCAATCTGCAAGTGTTGCAAAGCTGAAGCGCCGCGCTAGAAGCGGGACTAACACCTATCTTCACTTTGTGAGACTACTGCAGTTGAACTCTTTTACTCTTTGAACGTTGCTCGGTCCGGCCCGGCCCAATCGGTTCAATCTCTTCATTTGGTCAACCGTGACCGACTCCGCAGCCGGTCCGGTTGTACTCCACGTCGAACCGGCACAGCCTTCATATAGTGGACTTCTCGGTAGCGGGTTCCATCCGAGTAGTCCCGGCCCCCAATGCGAGACAGGACGTTGCGGGAAACCTTGAAAACCTCTAATAAGGGCCACGTAACTTTGGGTCAAGCCGTCCTCGGGTGTCGTGCCCCCGTCGTGCCTTAGTGGACCGCAAGGCACGCGGTGAAGGATGCAAAGGATGATGTCACCTGTTCACCTAATCATAATATACTCCCCTATTGCACAAGAATTCGGATTTTAGAATGAGTTAAGTTTATAAATTGAAGACGAGGAGAAGCAGCATGAAAGCATGAACGACTTTTGTGTCATGATCAGTTGAAAGATTGTTTCAAAGTTGCTTTCGAGCGTCTGCATTGAAGCGAGAAGTGACTACAGTGAACCGTTTCGCTTCCGTCGGCGTGAGCCCACCACGAACCAAAGGATACCGTAGACTCGCGAGTATAACTAGTACATACGGTATCATGGAACACCTGGCACAACATGTGTATGCCATGAGAAGCCTATGCCAATGGCACGGTATTTGAAAAGAGACGAGTCATATATAGCTAGCAGAATAGCACCAACTCAACCAACAGGCCGGCACTCTCGGGCGCGGCGCGCGCCAGATTCCGACGATACCCAGCGTCGTCGCGCGTGCAGTAGATGTAGAACAAGTCTGCAGTGCTCAGCACTGTGCTGAACACTCACGTCAGAAGAGGGCAAGTCTCCTGAGTCCTGCACACAGTTTGCAAATTCCAGGAGACGGATTCGGGGGAAGCGCCAGCAAGCATGCCGCATCCTGCAGTGACCCTACGGGATGTATCCTCAGGGGAGCAGCACAGGTTACCTGTTTATGGCGAGGTGGGCCCTGCCGTGGGGCGCTTGGAATGGGACGCAGTGCTGAAAGCATTCGAAGCTAGCAAAGTTTTGATTGAAGACTTCGAGCCAGCCTTGATCAAACAAGGCCTTTTGACTGGAATGACAGTTGATCAGTTTGCTGATGGAAGTATGGTCTTAGTCACGGTCACAAAGAAGGTCGAAGGGCCCCCGCCGGCTGACTATCCTCCTCTTCTCGATTATGAGATCCGATTCAAGAGGCTGCTTGAGAAGACATACGTTTCACGACCACACACCGAAGTGCTGGACACAATTGTCTCAAGGTTGCCACAACAGATGATGCTAGCAAACACGCCAGCACGTGCGCTCGACATCTACGAGCAAGCAAGATTGATGCCGGGCGTCTCGACCAAGAATCATTTGCTGACGCAGCACCAGCTCAGAGTGAATGGCCCATTGTTCACCAGGTAAGGTGTTACTTGGCACAGCAGAACTCTTGTATTTGAAAGCCTAGCAGAATGCTGCTGACAGCCTTATGCATATTGCAATTGCAATTTAGTGTGAACAACGTGCAGATCTGACCCTATTCGGCTGTTTGCTATCATGCTGAGCAGCTTTGGAGTTAGAGGTTTCCTCTATACCGCACCTCTGGAGACAAAGGTTTTGGAGCTGGATGCCGTCTACTAGCAGTTGCCGTCTTGGTTGTCTCTTCTGACCCCATTTTAATTCTGGGTTGTCCTCGCTCTGTTTGTTTGGCTGCTTCGTCATCAAAGCCTGAGTGTGTCTCTCGCACATCTGATCTCTTTGCCTTATCCCTTTGTCTTCAATCCAATTGTAACATGTTGTTTAGACTCGAATCGACAAGAGAACACGTGTGCAGCTTTAGATGATATCGTTGAGGGTAGGATAAAAGTTACATGTGATTGTTATTGGGAAGTGCTCGAGTCTGTGGAGCCTAGCGACTACGATTTCAGGCACTGCGGTTGACAATTGGCATGTATTGCAGGTTAGAGGACGGACCTTTGTCCCTTCTGAAAGCAACAGATGTGCGCGGTCGCCTATGCGTTGTGAAGATGTTGCCGGACGCAGTTCCACTCAACAGTTCCAACTTTCCGGGCGGGTCTGAGGGGCGCGCCTGCCATCAACTGCTTCCCGGCGCGAAAAAGGAGGGGGCCCCCCTGATTGAAGCGGAGGTGTTAGAGCTTCGGGTGACTCAAGAGCATGGGTCAACTCGCCACGCGCCTGGCCGCTATGCAGCCCTTCTTTCAATACAGTATGTCGGGACTGTAGCTTCTTGTCTACAACTAACGGAGGAGGTCATTGAGCGGGGTGCACGAAGGATTCTTCATGCGGTGCGCTACATGCACGCAAGGAACTTTGTGCACATGGACATCAAGGTAAGCTTACAAAGCTTCCTTGGGTGCAGCCTATTGCATGATCTGAACCTTTTTGCGCACAACTTTGAAGCCTGGCGCTCCAAAGTTTTACTGCGTATGGCTATATGACTGATGATTGGCACTGAGCGAGTTGCTATCTGGGTTCTTCCACAATTTGAGATTGAGCAGCAGAATTCTGACAAGAGCAGGATTTTGGGGGACCTTACACCTATTCATACCCGGTAGTTGAGGGTAATGGCAGGAAGAGCACAGTCATGCAGCTTTATTGCCGTTGTTGCCGCTGTTTGGGGTCCCTTCTTGCGATGCCCAAGCCTGGTTGCTAAAATTATCTGGTGACACAGTTTCTCCAATTTGTATGATGGGAAGTACTGACCGAGAAAACCTCGTTTGTTGCAGAGTGACAACATCTTCCTGGAATCGGACGGGCGGTGGTACCTTGGAGACCTTGGGTCCACTGTCCCAACCAACACGCCGGTCCTGACGACAACAACCTGGTTTACTGGCGGAAAGTGGGTGGGTGAACCCGCCAAGGAGGAGTACGATTTTTACATGCTGGCAGTCGTGGTGGGGGTGGAACTCGATAAAACGAATTGGAAGGACCGTCTGATCGAGAATTCTCACACCCCGCCTCACAAGCTTGTGGCAGCCCTACAATCAGCCACTCGGCCAAGCCTCATCCAGCTCATCGAGGAGATCCTCCGAAGTGCGGGCCTTCAAAGCAACCCATAATTGCAACTAGAGGGACAAGGCTCTGTTTGCGAACACAATTTGGCAGAACATTTTTGACACATGGTGATTCAGCCATCGGCCCGTAGCTACATGCTCTGAAGAAATCTGGTCCGCCTTGCGCTTCAAGTATATGTGATGAAGCCTGATCTAGCCCGTGACTGTTGACAATGTTCAGTAACTCGCCGCGGTTACAGTCGCATGTGCACTAGGCACACTGAGGATGCATGTAAAGAATTTCCAATGCTTCCGACTACTAAAAAGGCTGCTTTTACTAGGTAATATGCAATTCGGATACAATCCGTTGGAATGGCCAGTTTGGCCTACTGTCTTCTGAAACCGTCGAATTCTCACGATAAGCTGGCTAATCTATTTTCAAATCATGACTCGTGTGCACATGTGAGGGCGCCTTATTTGGACCCCATGCGCAATCTGCCGCCTGCGATTCCCGTCACCAAAACGTACAAACCATTGCTTTTTCCAGTCTATAATACCCTTCCTTGTCGTCAAGGCAAAGTAGCATCAAAATAGACGCATGCCTGTACGACCCACAAGGATCGCGCCATGTGTTTCATGCATGCGGCACGACACTGCGGCCCAACTTGCATGGCGACTCCACATTGAATCCCTTTCATTCTCTAGCATGCATGACAATGAGCCGACCCCATGCAGCAAGTTGGCCGCCCGGGATGACAATTAGTTAATCAAGCTGCATGCGGGTGGACCTGTCTGTCATGCCGTGTGCCGTCGTTGCCGTGACGACTCGGCTATAGGGCTTTATGCCCATGCTAGTTGCTAAATGCCGCTACTTGGCCGCCATGCTAGTTAGACCCCACTTGGGGCTTGTAAATCCCAGAGGGATCCCCGCATTAGCTTGCCGCATCTATTTACGCCATAGCCGCCAGTAACGGCCGGGGCATGCGCTTAGTACCATGAGCACTTGCGCGCATTGCAAGTACCGCGCTCGGTACAAACAACCGGGCACCTGCACGTTTGCCGTATTTGTCGTGATGCTATAAGTCGTGTCAGTAACGTCTCGGGTCCTATGACCATGCGCAATCTAACGTGCTCGAAATGAAAAAGTACCGCGGCTAATCCTAGCAATCAATCCTAACATGCTCGCATAGTCGTAGTCATGCAGAGAACGTAGTAATCCATGGTACTTCCAAGGTTGGAACTCACACGGCAAGGTTGTGCTGAGAAGTGCAAGGGTTGGGCACCGCCACGCAGCAGGCGAAAGTCGAAGCCATCCTCAAAATGGCCGCGCCTCAAGACGTGCCCTCGCTGGCACGTGCCCTCCTCGGCACAGCTGGCTACTATCGGCGCTATGTTCGGAACTACTCCAGCATCGCCGCTCCTCTGAACATGCTGCTGCGGAAGGACGTGCCATGGGGATGGACGGCCGAAGCTCAGATGATGCATTTGAGCAGCTCAAGGTCAAGCTGACCGAATCTCCTATCCTGAGGAGACCCAACTTCGTCATGCCGTTCGAGCTCCATACCGACTGGAATGCCGAAGGCCTAGGCGCCCTTCTCGCTTAGAAGGACGAGGAGAACAACTTGGAGTTCGTAGTTGCATACGCCTCCCGGAGTAACAACCGGACTGAGCGCAACTACTCGAGCTACCAGAGAGAGTGTCTTGCGGCTGTTTGGGGGGTGGCCGGATCTTCCGCGTGTACCTCTATGGAAGACACTTAGACACTTCACCCTCAGATTACGGATCACGAGAGGCTGAAGTGGCTCATGACCAACATGCAACTCACTGGGATGCACGCCCGCTGGGCTAACATCAGGGACTCCAAGAGTACGACTTTGAGATCGTTCACCGAAGCAGTCTCAAGAATCTAGATGCGGACGGGCTCTCGCGGAACCCTCCCATCAGCTCGCAATTCAACAGACACTCGAATGGACCACGTTTTTGAACCGAAAGCTGGTGCCGTTTCTGCCTGTCTGGCAAGACTGGTCAGCCCCACGGCTGGCGAGGACTCGGCTGTTCGAGCCACGCCCGCAGCGCTGCCCGCCGCACCGCCGCGTGACCAGCCGATCGATCCAGAGCTGCCGTTCAACCTCGACCGCGACATCTGGCACGATGACTTACCTGAGGCACGACACTTATCCCGATGATGCCACGGCTCCTGAAAAGGACCGCATCTGGCACCGTGCCCAGGGCTACCACTTCCAGGAAGACGTGCTTCGCAAACGCCTCTCTTCCGGCGAAGTCAAGATTGTACCCAAACCAGAGCAACGCGTGAACCTCATTCGCCGTGTGCACCTGGATGTGGGACCCTACGGCGTCAAGAATCTACATACACCTTGCTCGAGCCCATATACTGGTGGGTCGGGCAGTGTATGGAGACGTCCAGAAGGAGGTTAGCACGTGTGTGGTCTGCGACCGCATCAAGGCCACCTTCCGAGGTGAAGGACCCTGAGCTAAGACCTCGGCCAATCATGGGCATGTTTTACCGTTGGGGGATCGATGTTTTCAAGATGCCCTTCCCCTTTGCCGCCGGCAAGGTCAGTACGTGGTTGTCATGATCGAGCACTTCTCGAAGTGGATTGAAATTGCCGCAGTTCCCGCAAAGGCTGCAGCTCGAACGTGAACTTAGGCCGCCTTCATCGAGGTCTTGGCACGCTACGGCGCGCCAGCAGAAGTCTTGACAGACCAAAGACGGAGTTCAAGGGCCTTTGCAGCGCTCCTTCTTGAGATGTACATCGAGCACTGCATCACGTCCAGCTCGACCATGCCCAATCCAACGGCTTCAATGGATGAGAGGATCGTCCAGATGTTCAAGAAGGCACTGCGCAAATACTGCGTGCTGTACGACCACGACCACTGGGACGAATTCCTCCCCTGGATTGCGATGGGGTACCGGTTCAGCCGACACCACTCGCTGGGGGAATACTCCCTCTACTACTTGCTCTATGGCAGCCACCCTATCAACTTGGACTTGCCCCTGCTCAGCGCGCAGATTCCGCGAGATTGCGCTCTGCTGTTCAAGGAGGCTATGCCCCTGGCATTCAACGACCTCGCCATTGCCTAGCACCGTGACACGCTGCGCTACGCGTACACTCGCTCTGGCGACTTCAAGCCAAAGCTCAAGCGCTTCGAAGTCGGAGACCTGGTCTATCTGCGTCGCAAGTCCACCAACTCGATGGAGCCTAACAAAGAGAGTCAAGCAGCTGCTCGGCACGGGCCGCTTGCTCTTGGAGGGCCGTGATCAGAAGACCATCCGATCAGAGAGCATATTGAGAACTGTGCGCCCTGCCACAATCCCAACATCGACCTCTACCAGAGCCCCGCTCTGGCAGACGACCCGGAGAAGGACCGGGCATGCGAGATCTGCGGACTCGTCGATGTCACCCGCTGAGACTGGTCAGTGGTCCCATGCTGCTCTGCGACAGCTGCGAGTCCGGTTGGCACATGAAGTTCTTTATGCCGCCCATCAAGACGCGGCCTAAGGGAGACTGGTTTTGCCCGAACTGTCCTCTCGCTGCGTCAAATACGTAGGCGATTTGGAACGGCTATCTCTGCTGATATAGACGTCCGCTTCGTCGGGACGACTCCGCCAGCTTGGGGGGACTCAGGGATCACAAATGATATGATATGCCGTATGAGTGACATGTAATCACATATCTTTTTCACTTTCGCTGTTGAATCAAGGCGCTCATGCAAACCGGAGCATACGTACTCGATGACGGGACGTACTGACCATGGCAAACCTAGGTCTTTGCAAATCGAGAAGCAGTTGTCGGGCCCGTCCAACTGGCAAGGCATGATGACAAAGCAAGAATACAGGGACATTATGTATTTGTCCATAATGCATGCACGCGCATGACGGTGCAGCCTGATAATTGACTATGTACAAGGGAATTTGCGTTCATCGGCCAGCAGCTCGCTTGATTGATTGCAGGCTGAATATATGCGGCCTTACCGGTCATGCTGCTACCGGAAATGAGAGCCCTTGTTTGTGGAAGATAGGCTTCCGGTCAAATATTGCCACCTAGTCGGCAGTATCGGATGACAACAAATCGTGGTCACTACGTTGAGATCGATGTGAAAAGTAGCTGCAATCCTACTCAATTATTGCTCGATGGATCTGAGAAGACTGCCCTGAGATACATAGATCAGGTCTTACTTACAGAACAGCATCGGTGTTCAAGATCGGGGGCCCTGTCCACCTTCGACTGATTGTGATGTATAAGAGCCCCTGAATATTTGACATACGCGTACGTATTTGCGAAGTCTCTGACTATGTGTCCATGCATTCAGTTATGCAGAAAATGACCAATGATTAGATAAGAGTTCAAGTGTCAAGGAGCAAATATCAAGCTCGGAACCCCAACTCAAAGAACAACGTTGGATTATTCCGAGTCCTCTAGCTAGTTATGTACCAATATACAATCATTATCATCCAACCGCGTACCTGTCTTACTGCAATATCCTGTCGACAACATATTACTAAACCTATCTGACAACTCGATGATGATATTACGTTTAGCATATTCAGGCGGACACGATTTACCCTGCTTTAGCAGGCTGGAAAAAGGGGCCGCTGTGCCGCTCTGTCCTTTGACCAATGGTGTAGACATAGTATCCCGCCCCTTCAACCCAGAAGCGCCAACAGCTTGTTGAGAAGCACCCTGGGATCTTCTGCAACACGGGCAAACAGTGCACCATTAGCGGCTGGGCGTTGCGATTGCCTGCTTCAAAAGGTACACCCCAAGATGGATTGTCGTTGCGGACTACTCGTACGCGTGCGGTGGCAAAGACGACTTGTCTGAGGCAGATGAAAAGCCGCACAGAATCGCTCAAAAGTTGGTTGCAAATGATGACGATTGACTTTCGTACGTTTGCTTTGATTGACCGAAAGCGCTTACGAAAAGGAGCCCGACGCGTACGTGGTAAAGCTGGGCACCTGTTTTGGCTCGTCGACTCTTCGATCTTTTTCAGGGCGTGTCAAAGCTTTATTTCTTTGGCTTCAAACCTTGACCGCCACCATTCCTGAACTAGAAAATTTGATAGGCTTCCCTTGCACACCGTCAAAAGCATTAACTTCCATGTTGCGAGGAGGACTGCCGTGCGGTTGTCTGATCCGCCGAGTCAAGAAACAAGGTGCGCTCTTTTCGCAAAACAATTTCTATCAAGAGCTGCGGACACAAGAGACCACTCTTTAGGACGAGGATTTTTCTTGAGCCTTTCGTGAGGCCAAAACGGCAGCCTATTTCGCTTACCCTGACCGTCCGTCGCCATATCATCCTTGTCCGCAACATACACCACGTCATTGTCCGCGATCAGTTGGGCGTCCGAGATGAGGCCGCCATTCTCGTGGAACACCAGCGTCGGCTCGAAGTCGAAGTCGCGGCCTGCCAGGAAGAGTGCAACACAGTTGGACGGGTCCGAATAATTGCCTTTAACGTCGATCGTCGAACGGCGATATGATCATGTAAGCTTTCCGTGGAACACCAGCGTCGGCTCGAAGTCGAACTCGCGACCTGCCGCGAACCGGGAATGGTTCTTCGGTATAGCTCAGCGAGCAAAGAAGTAGTGTACACTCTGTGATGGACGGAATCATTTGCAGCTCCTTAACCCAACGATCCAGCCTTTGCTTCCCAGCAAAATCAGCAGCGTGAACCACGAAACGCTGTTACTATCAACATTTTAGATGATGTGGAATGATGGTGGGAAAGTAATTAAACGAATTCCATTCGGAATTCAGGATGATGAAGTGATCGCCAAAACAAGATGAGCTTTTTACGCGCATCAAATACTCGCGTCGATTCAACTCGTGGCCTGCTGGGCAGCGTCATCCGGGGTGGTGTGAATAAGGATAGAGTGCATACGGGACGCGTGCCACTATGCGGTGTGAATACGGCCCTCACCTGCGTCCGCGAGCAGCTCCTCCAGGCTGTGCGGCATCCGCATGAGGCGGCTCGGCGGTCTCAGATCGCCCGGACGGCCCTTCCGGACGGTGATGCGCCGGACAGCGGACTCGTGCACCTGCGCAAATTTCCAATTAATAGTTTATGCGAGAATCCAGAGCTCGGCGTTTCAGAGATCTGCGGCGTTGTAGGCGATCTTAGCGGTCAGTGGCCTTCAATGAAACAAAATTTTGCATAATCGATCTAAGCCAATCGATGAAAGGTCCGGCGCTCCAGTCGGAAGGGTCGAAGGCTAGGGCGAAGGGTCAGACAGCGACTCTTCAGGTTGTCGCATGTCGGAGTTAATGGCTTTTGAGTAGGAGGCAGAAAGCCCCACGATCTTCCCTTGACACCCATTGCTTGAAATGAATCGCTTGATTAGATTCAATGTCTTGAACTGTTTTCTTACCAGTGACGGCGAGTGCCGCCCCGACATGCCGGCCGGCGCCGGTCCCCCGTACGACCCCGCCTCCTGCCACGCGCGCTGCGTCAGACTCCTGCCCACGCCCCGCGCCGCGGCCGCCATCGCGACCTGGACGGAACAACGGACGGAGCATCAGCGGAAGCCGGAACGCTGATCCCATGGCTGTGTCGCCCGCTTCACGCGTGCTCGGCCCCTCTTTTGCGCGTCAGATACTGTGTTTACATCGCCGCCTCTCAAAATGCAGTCAGTTACGTTTCCTGAGCCGACCAATCCTTAGTGATGGATGATTCACAGAAGCGCAGATTCATGAGGAGAGTGTTGCAAAGACCTCCGTGTCAGGCGAGCAGCAACACTGACGACATCCGTTAGTTCCAACATGCGGCGGGATGGGGCGAGAAACATCGAGTCAAAAGCCTCGTGCTCCGCAAACCCACACCTCTAGTTCGTACCGTAAGCAACCTAGCCTTGATCACACATCTCTGATAATTGATGTTTACGTGAAAGGATTCGAGTAGATCGAAGCAGAGGGTCCAATCAACCCGGTCAGACGTGAAAAAAGCACAGCGCAGAATCGGTGCAAAGGAGGGGGTAACTTACGACTGGCGCCTCTGAGTCCAGCTCCCCCCCGCCGGGGCGGGCCATATGCGAAGTGTGGGCGGTAAGCATCGCTTCCAGGGGGCTCCCTCGGTGGATCAGCTTCTCCGCCTTCGGCTTTTGCAGGGGCGGCTGCAGGGGGATCGCTTATACGCTTTGAGCAGGGGAAAAGTCGATACGTTATGTGAAGGGGGACAGCTTTTGGGGTTTGAAGATTTATACTTGAAAATCTACGGTGCTCAAGTCATCTTGCTTCAACCCTGTGATGGGATGACTGCGGGGGGAACACGCTGTAGGTTCTGAAGAATGTTTTGGGGGTCGCAGGTTGCGAAGCCTATTGAGATGAGAACCCGTATGGGCAACTGACTTGGCAATTCTCTTCACAGTGGCGGAAGTTCCCTTTTCAGTGGCCGAAGTCTTTCTGACTCGACGTTGAGCGACTGCATGCGGACAAGATGCCAGATCGTGATCGGATCGACTTTGGCGGTCCACTTCGTTTGACGGAGGATCGGACGGGTATCGAAGACGCAAAAAGGCTCGCCATTTATTGAGAGCTCTTCGTCTTGCCGCAAACGTGGGAGTCCTGCTCCGGGTAGTTTCCATTTGCACGTTAAGAGGAAGCTCTTCTAGTCCCACTTGTGAGAATAGACGGGCCCAAAGCAACCATCGGTTGGACAACTCTGCGCTTGCAAAGGGACTACGACAGCCCAACAATGAGTCTGTAAGGCCCCAAAGAGCGAACTACGCCTCTCCCGTCGAATCAATCAGAACAGGAGTGCGATGCGCTCTTTTTGTCAAACAATCTTGGCTTTCGCCCAACGAAGAATCAATAACCTCCAAATTGTTCTTGATATCGCTGGTGCACTCAAGACGGGATTACGGAGTCCAGCCAAGACTTGCGAAGCATCACCTTTTTTCTTGCAATAACAGACACACTTGAAAGGCCACTACATTTTTGAATCTCATAAGATACATTCATGTTCCGCTCACCGCTCTGCCAAAGGATTCCATCCGCCGGAAGCGCTCCTGGATGCGCTCCTCCGAATCCAGCAGGGCCTGTTCGGGCGCTGACTTGCCTTCCGCACTCATCTTTTCTTTCGCCGCCTCTAGATACGCCACCACTTTGGCGTGGTTCCCGGATGCAGCCTGCGCAGAGAGAGGCGAATTGA
The DNA here is from genome assembly GCA_000708835.1 of Klebsormidium nitens. Classification (NCBI taxonomy): domain Eukaryota; kingdom Viridiplantae; phylum Streptophyta; class Klebsormidiophyceae; order Klebsormidiales; family Klebsormidiaceae; genus Klebsormidium; species Klebsormidium nitens. The sequence continues at coordinate 248,033 of DF236970.1, read as the reverse complement.
TCAAGTTTGGGCGACGTTTCTTGAACGCAAAACCGTGAAATTGTGCTGACTGTAGGCAATTGAAGTTTACCGACCTCGGATTCAAGCATTTCTGTGCGGTTATGACAGGGTTAAGCGTAGTTACCTCGTCGATGGCCGTGTGACACCAGCGGTCTGCAACCAGCACGTTGAAGATGACTGAAGGCAGCCAGAGATAACATGAAATCCGGCACTCTTAACTTAGTTAGAAAGGGGTTAAGTTTAGTCACCTCGTCGATGGCATTCGGGCCCCCGGCGATCCGCAAACATCCGATGAAGCCGACTGAGGGAAACCCAAGTAAACCTCAAAGACAAGTACTCTTAACCCGCTTTTAAACAGGGTTAAGCGTGGTCATCTCGTCGATGGCTGTGTGCCCCCGGCAGTCCGGAAACAGCTCATTGAAGCCGACTAAAGGCAACCAAAGTCAGCAGTCTCCCGCGGTTGAAAACGTGGTTAATCTTAGTCACCTCGTCGATGGCAGTGTGCCCCCAGCGGTCGCAAACAGCACATCGCAATCGAAGCCAAAGTCAGCAATCTCCCTTGGTTGAAAAGGTAGTTTAGCAGAATCACCTCGTCAATGGCGGTGTGTCCCCAGCGATCCGCGAACAAAACGTTTGCCCCGTTATCCACCAGCACCTTAGCCACGAGAAAGTAGCCCTCCGCCGCCGCGACGTGCAGCGCCGTACGGAAGTCGTAATCAGCGGAGTCCGGATCCGCGCCGTATTCAAGCAGGCGCTTTAGATACTCCACGTTTCCTGCACCAAGAAGATTTTGGGTTAGGTTTGGTCAGGAAAGTCGTGTTCAGGTATGAGCGTTTGATGAGATGGAACGGGATGGAGCTGGGTTAGCAATTACAATCAGCGGAATCCGGATCCGCGCCGTACTCTAGGAGGCGACTTAGATATTCCACATTCCCTGCACCAAGAAATTTTGGGTTAGGTTTGGTTAGGAGAGTCGTGTCCAGGTGTGTGAGCAGGCGTCCGGGTTGAACGGAACGGGGTTGGGGCGCGGTTAGGATTTACAGTCAGGGGAACCCGGATATAGTAGGCGCTTTAAGTATTCCACGTTTCCTGCACCAAGTTGATCTTCGGTTACATCCGGTTAGGAAAGTCGTGTTCCGTTATGTCTGGGTAGGCGTCCGAGTTAGACGAAACAGGGTCGGAACTGGGTTAGGAGTTGTAGTTAGCGGACGGGTCAGCGCCGTACTCCAGGAGGCGCTTCCGGTATTCCACGTTTACTGCACCAAGTATATTTTGGGTTAGGTTTGGTTGGAGATATTGTGTTCAGATATGTGTGGCCTGGATAGGAGTCCGGGTTAGGCGAAACGGGGTTGGACCTGGGCTCGGAAATGTAGTCAGCGGAGTTCGGGTTGGCGCCGTATTCAAGCAGGCGCTTCAGATATTCCACGTTGCCTGCAACCGCTTTGATTCTTGGATTTGGGCTAGGAAAATGTTTTCAAGTATCTGCGAGTATCTGCGAATAGGCGTCTGGGTCAGACAAGATAGGTGCATACTTGGGTTATGAATCGTGGCTGGCCGAGTCGGACTGGCGCCGTACTCCACTGCCAGTAGGCGCCTCAGGTATTCCACGTTCCCTGCACTACAGTAGCTTTGCGCTTCGTGACTGGTTCAAGTTTGGATTAGGCAAATTCTGGATCTTCAGTGCGTAGGCGTCCTGGTTCGATGAACCGGGTTGAAGCTGGGTCAGGAGTGGTAGTTGGTTGTGTCGGTATTTGTACCGTACTCCATCAGGGGTTTCAGATGCTCCACTTTGCATGCACGGTGGAGGCTGGAAGCTTTCCTAACCCGATAACCTCAGAAGTTCACAAACCTTAAGATGCATCCCCAGCTAAGGCGGAAGGTGGCCGCCTCGCACGTCTCTGACCCGACGCGCTCCTTATTGCTCGCCGTTATCCAGACTCCCGATCGGTACCAAACACTTCGAATCCTGATTGCTTCCAACACCCCTGGATCCATTCGATCTTAGCACAAAGCACCACCTGTTTGAAATTCTAGTACAATCTTAGAACCTGAATCCCTCTCAGACCCTACGTCGAAAGTTGGATCTCAATACAACCACCCAAACCCTAACACCCTAAAATCCTAAAACCATGGACCAATTCCCACCTGCCGTGGCCCCTCGCACATCTCCGACCCCGCGTTCTTATTGAGGGGAGCATGTTTTTCCTTTCCAGATCCTCGCACTCTTATTGATCTTCCAAACCCTAAACAACTTTAAGAACCCTAATCCACTTGGGGCAGCCGCCTCGCACATCTGGGACTCCGCTTTCTTTGCTGACGCGCGCCTCGTTTTCTGCCCAAAGTTCAGAATCTACTGGTTATCCAAACCCTAAAACCCTAAAGGTACCCACCTGCCGCGGCCGCCTCGCACATCTCGGACCCCGCGCGTACTTTGCTGAGGCGCGCGCCGTTATCCCAGAGCAGCCGCGCGGAGTCGTCCTGGCCGTTCTTGAGCGCCTCGTTCAGGGGGGTCGTCCCGAAGTTGTCGCGGTAGTTGACGTCAGCGCCCTCGCGGATGAGGAACCGAAGGATGTCGTCGAAGCCCTTGGACGCGGCCAAATGCTGCGGGGGATTCGACAGGCGCCTTGTAAGGAAGCCGAAAGCCTTTTCACTGGGGTAACTGGGAATTGTAAACCTCTTCGCGCGTTAAAAAGCCATGAAAGGAACCTGGATTTGTCAAAGCGAGGAAAAAGGGGATGATTTCGTCGAAGCCCTTGGAGGCAGCCAAATGCTGCGGGAAAGAACAAGGGGGTTATGTATGACTTCTTCGACTCTTGGGAACAGATTGACCAGTTTGGGGGAGAAACTGTCATCGAGCAGAGGGCCGTTGCGCTACTTCTCTGCCTTACAGAATATCCACTTTGCCTCTCTGAAGAGCGTTTTATGAGCAGATATGCTCACAACGAGCGCATTCAACTTGTGAATCCGCTCAAGGTGGAGAAACCACTCCACCTTCCACCGCAGAGAAGAGGATTGTGAACTCTTTTGGTTTCCGAAGATCCTCAGACGTCCGCATGACCTCCATTTATTACAATGCGAGGACCAAAGCAGAACGGAAACTTGGCTGGTCCGAAGGATTGGCTGGTCCGTACCAGGGGGGTCCGCCCATCGTAGTCCGCCTTGTTGGGATCCACCCCCCCGTGCATCAGCTTTTGGAGATGGGTCAGATCGCCGCGGGACGCCACGTAGACGAGCGTCATCGTGAGCTCAGCCTCCTGCTGCTTGATCAGCGACACGATCTCGGCCGACAGCTTGCTCGCCAGAACGTCGTCCTCGTTCTTGGTACGCTGCGGAAACGGAACGGAAACGGAACGGAATCAAGGAACGCCAACCTTGCCATGATAGCGTACGAAGGGCGTTTCGTCCTACAGCTTGGTCGCCAAAATGTCGTCCTCGTTTTTGGTTCGCTGCGGAAACGGAAACGGAAACGGAAACGGAATCAGGAGGGGATCAAGGAACGGTAACGGAAGGTATTGTGATCGGGCATGTTCTGGTTGCATTTTGAACCTGGCGGTATTGCTGGAAAAGGTACTACTGCTGGAGGAGCCTTGCCGAGATAGCGTACGAAGCGAGTCTCTCCGACAGCTGTGTCGCCAAAACGTCGTCTTCGTTTTTGTCCGCTGCAAAAACGGACATTGGGCGGGTCAGCATAAGCAACAATGTAAATCAGCCTGGTCCTCGAAGGTTGGAGCGTTTTCGGAAACAGTACTTCAATCATCACACGCTCCATTGTGGAGAGGATTTGATTTCGATCCTAAGACGCTTGGTGTCAATTGTCTGGTCGTCAGTTCGTCTGCTCCGCTCCTGGTACGTTGTGACGGGAGAAGCGAGCGGTCGATTGTACTTGTCTGTTTGCACTATAGGGACTGGTCCAAACAAGACAAAAGATTGAGCAGGGAACACTTTGAGCAGGCACTGTTGGTCTCCTTCTTTACGAACAAAGCACTCCGGACAAAGTCAGCCACGGCTTATGGACGCTCATGAATTACTAACCAATAATTGCTCTTTAACATACCGAGAATTGGCATATCTTGGACCACCCCCAAACTATTCGCCAGGAAGCGCGCCCCACTCGCGCTCTGACCACCGTATCTCCACGTTCACGGAGTTGATCGGGACTGAACTAGGCCTTAACCTACATCGAGCAGGTTCTGAACCACCTGGTTCCCATCGGGACTTGACTAGCCCTTAATCCCCTCGATCAGATTTTGAACCACCGGGTCCCTCTGACATGCGCGAGGACTACCACAGAAAATCTTAACTTCTGGCATGAAACCTACCAACTTTTTGCTCGTTCGCAGCAGACAACCGGACCCTAACCAGGCTTTTACCCACCTCGAGCAGGTTCTGGACGACCTAGTTCCCCCTCCTTGAGATACGCCTAGACCGCCCCTCAAATTCAAGTTTCACCTACGCTTTAATAACAGTAATTTGCCACACATTAACGGTAGTTAACCATGAGTTAAGCAAGTCTTAACCTACCTCGAGCAGGTTCTGAACCACCTGGTTCCCGTCCTTAACGTACGCCTGGACCACACCCGAGAAATCGTTCCGATCGATGCGCAGCACTTTGGTCAGCTGCGTGGCGCGGCACATGAATGGCTGCGGCATGTTGCACAAAACGCCGATCTCGCCGAACAGGTCGCCCTCCTCGACTGCGGTGATCACCTGCGAAGAAAGGCAGAGCGGCGACCCATAAGTTGCTGGTAACTCGTGCGCTGCTTACGTGTCCGCTGGTCAAATCTCGCTGCATGTGTATTGACGGACTCTCGCCGAACAGGTCGCCCTCCTTGACTGCAGTGATGACCTGGGGAGGAAGGCAGAGCGGCGACTAGTGAGTGCCTATGAAACGAACTGAATCTGGGCTTGTCTTACGTTGCCCCTTCGACTGCGGTAAATATCTGCGGAGAAAGGGGACCACTGGATGCCTATGACTCGGACTGGGTTTGGGCTGAATTGATCTTGTGCTTGCAATACGAAGAATGGTACACCTCATCTTCGCCTCTTTAATGACATTCAACGAACCCGTAACCACCAACACACCGTGCACTCAAGATTCGCTCCGCCGGATTGAGCGTCTGAGTGAGGTCGCAAGGAGAAAAGCGCAAGTCTCCTTCAACCTTTCGCTCGGCTTTCTATGATGACGTCTTGATGGAAGCTCACGTCTTCGGAGGCGACCTCAAGCGCGGCATACTAAATAAACCACGTCCAAGGATCATAGCAGAATCTCCTAAAGGTCTCGTTCTTGAGGCCCAGAGTCAAGTGAAAACCATTCCTCCTTACTCGGAAACATCACCTACCTCTTCGGACCCGTCCTCAAGCGTCGTGATGATGTCAACCTTCCCGGTTGCCAGAATGTAGAACAGCGTCGGCGCGTCTCGCTCGTTGATGATGACTTCCCCGGGCATGAACCACTCGACCTTGACGTCACCAACTAGGGTGGCGACAAACTCGCGCGAGCAGTCGCGGAAGAGGTAGATGTGCTCCACCAGGTCGCGGTAAAGGTACCGCGAGATGCGCGCGCGGATGCTCTTGGGGAACGCCTTGACCACATCCTGCGAAATGGGGGGGTGAATTAGAGTCAGGATCTTGTTCTCCTTAACAGATGAGAACAGCCTTCTACGTTTTGAAGAAGCATTCCCCAAGAGCATACGCGCGTACTCCTTCTGCACACCCTTACTCACTCCTTTAACCAACACTTTTCCCTGTCAGCCGTCTCTGCCTTTTCTCGAGGGCAGACTTAACACCTCGCTCTCCAGGCAGCGTCGGCGAGACCAAACCTCGCCAGAAGAAGCGCAGCTCGAAGATACACAAGAAACCTCCTGCTCCGATAATCTGTGCCAATACGAGACGGAATCGCTTTGGAGGAGGACAGTGCAAACTCACGGATCGATCCTCTGCCGTTTCGAACTTGAGCCGCGCGTGACGCTTCATTTGGCGGCGCAAGTGCTGCGGCAACCGGTTGCGGGCCACGAAGCCGTCGAGTGCGCTGATGCTGTCACGCTGCACGCAAGCAGAAAGGACTTTGGTTTATGTTCTCACGCTAAAAACAAGGCCCTGTTCAAGTCGCTGTGCCAGCACGGGGCCCCACTTGAGAACTCGAACGTTCAGTATGTCCAAGCATGTCAAATTTGTTCCATCGATAGCCTCTTGAACGGGTACGAGCAGCTTGAACACGGACGTTCTAGCGGGCTTTTAAGCCAAACAAAGATAGGGACGTGAACAACGAGAACTCAAGCACCGTAAGACCTCAAACATGCGTTACTTGGACAGGGCGCCTGTTTAGAGTGTTTTGCAGCCACCTCAGCATTGCCTCCTTTGCTCGGTCCTTCGCAACGACTAGAGTGGGCGACTTGCTTCGCAATCCGGATGCCAGGTGTGTGTCAACCAAGAATCTTACTTTCGTATGCCTCAGGTTTCGTGACTTTATCGGGCTCCAACACGAAGGCCGTTCAATATTCTGCAAGGTTTAGAGACATTGGCAGCTTCCTTCACATCCGTTGCGAGAGAATTCCCAAGCAAGGAAATTGCGGATGCAAGATAGGGAAAGACAACTAAAGAGGGGAGGATTGTGCGCTCACGTAATCCTGCACCCTGGAGCTGAGCTTGACAATGATGGCGGTCATGTTGCCGAGCACGTATGACGTGATCGCCATCACCACGAGCATGTACACGGCGCAGAAAATAAACTCCCCCGTGTTGTACGGATGAAAGTCGCCGTACCCCGTGGTCGTCAGCGTCGTGATGGACCAGTAGATGGCCGCCACGTACTTGGAGTAGACGCTGCACACGTGGCAGTTGGGTTCAGAGTGAGGGGCTGGGGGAAAGGATCGTTCTCTGGGATGATTATTGTACGTTAAATCCTAGAGGTGGGATGGGTAGGGTTTGTATGAGGGTTAGGGTGGTTACAGATGCGGACCGGGTGGTTATTTGGGTTCGGGTTTGTAGTAGTTAGCTTCGGTTTTACTGTAATGTAAGCTTATTGTTATTAGTCTAGAGAGGTAGGGCGGAAGGTTAACTTAGACGAGGGACGAACGATCAAAGCACCCAGGATCGGGCTGACTTATCTGGTCGGGACGGGGTGAGTCGAAGGGGACGTAAGTAGCAAGAAAGGCCAAATTGATGAACAATAAGGGACTGTTGTCTGGAAAGGCAGCTCTTGTGAGGATGATAGGACGAGGTGATAAATCTTTGAATCCAGTCCCTTTCCCTTCCAGCAGCTGTAAGAAGAAAGCAGGTCCGATCATCTGATGTTTGATGACGATTAGCCTAAATGGGTTGCGTCTCCGACGTTACCGCAGAGTACGATGTAGACTCGGGTAGAGACTGCAGAGTATCAACTAGATATGGGAAACTAATGACACAAACGCCTTACCTCCGTTCTTTCCACTCATCGCCATACATGAGCGCGATCCACGTGTTTTCGCGCTTGAAGTCGGGGTAGCCCGACGCCAGCTCGTAAATGATGCACGCCGCCATGTGCGCCACGAAGATAACCACCTGGGTTAAGAAGAGGTTAAGAGAAGCTGTGGGTTTACAAAGGGGTTAAAGAAGGTTTGGAGGAGGTCTAGCGGCGTTTCAGGATGGTCAGGGCACGCAGTAAGAGGTGCTTTAGAAGGAACCCAGACGTTAGCTCATCAGCGATGCTCGCCGCCACGTGTGCCACGTATTTGACCAACTGCTTTAAGATGGGGTTAACAGCATATTGTGGGGTCTTACGAGGTGGTTCAGGAGTCGTTGGAAGTTTTCCTAGGGGGTTAGAGGAGGACGCTAAGCGACGCTTCGGGGTGCTTAAGTGTTTCGAATTGATGCGCGCCGTCATGTGCTCCATGAAAGAAAGGCTTTTGAGAAAGTCAGTAGGGGAGTTGGGTATAATTGGGGCGACAAGGGATTCTGAGGATGTTGCAGATTACTAGCAGTCCAAAGACGAGTTTCGGGCCTTTGAATAGGATGTGGGAATGCTGTTCTCTAAAGCACAGAGGAACGAAGTCACACTTGACCAAAAGCTGAGACATTTCGATTCCAAACGCGTCTCATTTGTGAATCGGTTCGCTAACCCGATTCGACCCAATTTGACTGCAAGGAAAGCGTCCGATCTGAAAACAGGACGCGTCCGTCGGAGCAGAATGACCAGGTAGATTTTCCACAAGAATCTAGAAAACATTGCGTTCTCTAACCCAGAAACTTTACTTGCTTCAGAAGCGTACCCGACCCAAACCCTGCTAAGGCGTCTGCATTTAGCCCAGGCAGTGGCCAGATACTAAAAAAGCTTTCACGGGTCGATTCGATGGTCATGACGAACCTTGTGATGCATCGCAGCGTGCTCACCAGATAGAGATGCGAGACCCGTGCCACGAAGTAATTGATGCGGATGTCCTTCTCAGCCCTGAACGAGAGCAGAAGTCAGTTAGGTTGCGCGTCGACCGAAAACCTACTTGGCCTCCAGTGTTGCCTTTGTAGTAGCGACAGGTAGAAGGTACGGTACTTTTCAAGCCAGTTACCTCCTCTGGTGTGTACCTTGGTTTACCAAGTGGACCTAGAAAGCCATCCGATTGGCCAAGAAATCTGGAAAGCTTTTTGCAGATTTCCCGTCGCCGGGCACCCTTAGCCACCTCTGGCTCGGTAAAGGCTGGTCGAAATGTCATGAGTTTTGAGCACAAATAGAGGAGTCGCGTGTAGTCACGGCCTGTCAGCTGAGTCTGTTTCGTGGAACGCTCACTCTCCCGCCTGGCCAAATCTAGCTCCTGCCTTTGCAGTGTTGATTTGGACATGGTTTTCAAAGGAGGGAGTTTTTAAGCTGGAACACATGATCTGGACGACATATTTGATTCTGACAAGGGTCGACTCTTCAGACGGATTATTCGCGTAGATTCTGGCAAGCAGACTATGTGCAACTTCGGTCAAAACAAGCAGGGTCCTATCTGGTTCGTGGCGTATGATCTTACACAATGTCAACGCTTCATCCGGAAAAATGCTGTGAGGTTTCAGAACGTTCGTCTGCTCACTTCGCAAACAGTCTCCCGATGCGCTTGAGACGCCAGAGCTTAACGAGCGTGAGCCATCGCACGGACTGATGTGCGCCGAAGACGTGGTACGGAAAATTGGCCACCATGTCCATGACGAAAGTGCTCCGCAGGTACCTGCCCGAACGGAACGGAACGGAACGGACGGAATGAGTTGGCGGAACGGAAAGCCAACAAGTTTTCTGGTGTAAGATGTGGTACGGAAAGTAAGCCACCACGTCCATGGAAAAAAGTGCTCCGCAGGTATCTACGGAAACGGAACGTACGGAATTTTATTGCGGAACGGAATGCCGGCGAACATTCGCTAAAAACAGGGAGTAGGCCACCGCGTCTCTAACAAACTGCTCCTTTAGGTCACCTGCCGGACGGAACGCGAACCTCGAAGAAAGATGAGCAGATGCGGGTTTAAGTTAAACACTCTGCCCAATCAGATTGCCTTTTGTAAAGATGACGGGGCTTATCCTTTCTGGTCTATTGGCGAAGCTGTCGCAGCAACGCATGCCCCCTCCTCAGTGTTTGCGTCAAGGCAACACCTCAACCTCGTACAACTTCAAAATAAACGTCTATGACGGAAAGAACAAGGATCAAAAGTCAAAAGTACGGCGCTTTGAGGTGCATACTCTCCAGCAACCACATCCTCTTTCACAACCACCAACCGGAACTCCACGGCCGTAAGTAATCGCAAAACGTTTCAAGTTCGCAGGAGAAGAGTTGATTCCACCAGTGTGAAACGCTAGAGCCTTCACCTTCTGGCGATTCGACGGGGCTCATCGACCACGAGATACGTCCTCTTCTCGATGTACGCGAGCCGAAACGTAACCACGACGTCGATGTAGAACAGGAAGTCGATGAAGTAATCGATGATGCTGAGCGGGTGCGTGCGCCCAATGTTGAGAAAGGCCCACGTGAATGGCACGGCCCAAGCACTCCAGAACACGAACGGGATGAAGCAGTACTGGTAGTAAATGTACTTGTTGCTGGCGGGGTGGATTACGTACGGGCGGACCTGGGAGGGTTTGCAGATGACGAACCGGGTTAGTGCCTGACCGCGAACCGGGTTAAGGATGAAAGTAGGTCGGTTTTGACATTGATTGCGGAAGCAAAGCTTTGCTGGTGGGGTGGATCGTCCAGGGGGGTCGTGCAAGGGAGTGCAGTTGACATAGTAGGTTAGTGCTTGAAGCGAACCGGGTTAGTGTTTGCACAAGAGCCTTCAGAGCTTGGCTAGAAGGCGAGACCGATGCTTGCGGAGTAGATAGGTTTCGGCCAATTCAGGGGCATCTGTTGTTGACTATATTTGCTTAGATAGTGGTTAGCTCCTACTGGAAGTTGTTGCTTCGAGGTGGACGCACATAAGAGCGGGTGTGACAAAATAGAGGAGGAAACCGCAAGTTCGATTGAAGCGGCTGTTGTGTGGCAAGCTGCTCTTCTCCCCTCTTTCGTTTGTAGAATCGAAACAGAAGAAGCGAAGGACTGGTGTGCTTAAAGGGCTGCTTTCAAGAGTGCACATCTGCACATAAGCAGTGCTTGGGGCAAAGCACAGTCTTTGGTTTGCGCAGCCGGCAAGTATGAGCCTCACTTGGCCAGACAGGAAGCAACAGCCATGAAAGAATTGGTGACAGAAGAGAAGGGTTTTTTTGAATTCAATTGAAAGTCATCAGAAACTACAAAGTCCAGACTGTTCAAAAAGAAGGGCCAGTGAGCATGCAAAGAAAGATTGCAATGGCGGCAATGATCAGTAGACAGTTACTAGCAAACCCTTGAATTTGTTGGAAACTCTCAAAGAGAGTGAAAGTATGAGGCAGTGTGAGATTGACAGAACTGACCGGAGCAAAGAGGAGGTCTTGATCCCCCTGGCTGACAGACTTCTCGAGCACATGCTGGACCAGACCGTGAAACTTGCTCTTGTGCCGGTGGAGACTCCTGCACAGGAGAAGAAGCGGGTTAACAATGTGAGTGTCCAGTTCAGGAACTGTAATCAGCAGGGACTGTAAGCTAACCGCTCGGAGATGGGTGCGTTTGATCTGAGCTTCTAGGTAGGGTACACGTGCGGAGAAGGTATTCACGGCGGTACTACTGACTGGTAGCTGCGAGCTTATGAGTGCTGAGGCGTACTCACTGATATCGACCGTTCTTTTGAAAAGGACCTGGAGCGGAAAGAGATCTATGGTAAGGGGCAGATGAAGAGGCTGAACCTGTTCCCTAGCATTTCTAAAGTGCCGTTGATCACAACTTGTTACCAAGCTTTCTGTAGCAGGTTGAGGATGTCTGTCTGTCTTTTCACTATACACGCGTTGAGGAAGCCAGCTCTAGTTGCTCGCACAGAAGCCAGCATTCTGAGAGTCTGTCCGGAAGAAATTCGTCGCATCGTCATGACGACATGCATGGCATCATGAACGGTGGCAATCCCCTGAGCCTTACAAACCTCACGTGACGAAAAAGAGCCGTCACAGTTGACAATCTACAGAGCAGTCAGGTTTCAGTGAGGCCGGACTGAGGGCTCAATTGTCTTTGTAGAGATATTCACATTCAACGCAAGCAGCCAAAAAATCCAGCTGCGTGCTACAGGCAGACCATCTGACGCACATTTCATGCTGGTGTGAAAAATATCGGTGGCTTGGCTAAGAAACCCGTAGATGTGCGGAATCTCCTCCTTCACAAAAGATTTCAGTTGCAAGCAGGATTATACCTTCTCTGTTACGAGCCAGCTATTCTCAAATGTGTTTCCAATTCTGGTTGGTTTGTGTCAGAGCGCAGACTTGTGACCAACCCTCGCTATTGAGGCACTTGTCATGGCGCCCATTACATGTCTTGCAACACCTGTCCGGTGCTGGTCAAATCGAAAGGGACTTTAATGCCGTGTCCAATCCACGACGATGCTGGGTCACCTTTTCGCAAGTCGGTGCAGCGATGCGACAAGGGAAAAGGAAATCATGTCCAACCTGTCAAGATGCGTGGCGCTCAAGCGACAAAAGAGAAAAAGACAGAACGTTGGGTAATTTTGCCGTCTCAACAAACAAGACTGCAGTTGACCTATCGTAACACAAGAAGAAAAGTGGTTCGGACGTCTCACCCCCCCTCCCGATGCTCCACGTCCAGCGTGTTCCACAGCGAGTTGCCGCTATGTACACTGTCCTCCGGATCAAACGTCACTTTCTGGCCCGTTTCCTTTTCAACTGTTTTGATAGCGGCCGACTTCCACTTTGAAGAAATACTAGGCTTGGGAGGCTTCTGGGAGGCCATGTCTGACCCGACGCTCTCCTCGTTCTGCGCTTCGTTGCTCTTGTTGGTGTCGTTGGAAGTTGCCATGGCTGCTCTTTGGTAACTCCTCCTTGGCAGTTCTTATCCTTAGCAACTTCTCTGGTTGAGACTAGACGTAACGTTTTGCAATGGAGTTTTTGTTATTCTGCGGCGCGTCTGGGTCTCCTAATGAGATGGCAGTAAGCATTTGAAGATCAGGATACAAAAGCTGCAAATTGAACACAATGTGCGGCTTCCTCTGAGAGCTCAGTGCACACCGGTCAATGGCCCCAGATTACAAAAGTCTGATACAGCAAAGAAATATCGTTTCAGCTGACCAGTCTGACCAATCTGCCAGGGGCGCCGTGAAAGGGTCCAACCTGCTGGCCGGACCTGCTGGAATAATAACGGAACACAGCCACCTTGTCAAAAGGCTTGCGCCTTAACCTGTCATGAAGGCTTTCACTATTATGGCGAGGACAACACTTTTTGGAGCGCTTCTCCCTTGAAGAAGTTCTCCCAAATGCCGGCGGTGCCTGGGGACCAAAGAGCAAGACCATGGCAGTACAGCAACCATAATAGGTACGGTATGACGAAGACAAACCTACACCAGCATAAGGTGTATTACAGTACAGTAGGTAGGTAGTTATCCTCATGGCAACTTGAACAAGACTCGAGCGCAACTTTCATCATGCAGTCACTTGACTCAGCTGGACGAACTCTTATCGGACGGTAGAGGTCCAAGATGCGAAGTCCGGACAGAACATCGACGGCCAATATGTGTTCGTCAAGACCACGGGGTAGCACGGGCTTCACATGTCAGAAATTCTCGGCGGAGGCCGACGTCACGAAAACAGACTTCGATTCGCCGCGCACGCCCAGGCGGACGCAGCCTGACGTAGCCGTGGGGCTGAGGGGGATCCCTCACAAGCAGGGGCAGTGGTGACATGCATGCCAGAGAAAGTCAGTGGTCACTCGCTCTGATCGTACTGTGTGCGACTTACACGAAGGCCCGTATCTTCGCGTCGCCGTTGCCACATGCAGCAGCATAGCCCGACTCCTGAGGCTCAAATTTTGAAGGCAAGTCGTTTTAGAACATGTTCTTTGCATCGACACAAAATCGGTTAGCTCTACCAAATTTGTTCTTGCCGTATTGGGCATTATACAAGCATTTCTGCCGCACCAACAAGTTTTTTCTCAGTAGGTCCATACTTGAGAACTTGACGGTTGCCTCCAGAAACGTGGTGCATGACCGCTTGTCAGACGTTGTAATTGTTGAGGATCCGTGCCTCCGACAATGCACTGACTGTATCAAAGTGGCACCATTGATTCGCTCCTATGATACGCTTTGGTTTGAGAGGCAATCAAGCAATGCCAGTAATAATCATTGATAACTCACATGTATGTCACTAAGCTTGTAACTATTGATCACATAAAGCTTTGAGAGGCAAGCGAGAAGGACTCTGATGATTGGCAGAAATGAAAAACGAACCCAAAATCCGCATTGCCATCGGTGAACAATCGATTTGCATGGACGAATTGCACGAATCTGGCCTTGCCGACAGTACAAGGATAGTACGAAGATTAGAGCTGCAATGTATGAACAAATCCCACGGGATGGGCTCCTCTCAATATCTTCCACGGCCCCCACCCCCGCCTCTCCCCCCTCTAAAACCGCCCCCACCGCCCCCTCGGAAACCCCCGCCACCGCCTCCCCTGAAACCACCACCGCCGCCCCCCCTAAAACCTCCGCCACCGCCCCCCTCTAAAACCACCGCCCCCGCCCCGTCCACCTCTTCCACCCCCGCGACCGCCCCGACCGCCCCGACCGCCGCCGCGACCACCGGTGCTGGCACCCCTGCATCGAGAGGAGGAAATGGATAGGATCTGTTGAATGCAGCACCCGACAGTGCACCAAAGGCGTTTACAGAAATGTCCAGTGGAGCGGAAACCCTTGCTGGAGATGGAAAAGCAGCTGGCGAGACTTTGAGAATTGGTCAGATCACATAGAATCAGTAGTGGAAAGGTCGTGAGATTGCTTTCGTTTGTGCATCTGAACCTCAATCAACCGACCGACACCTAAACCTGCGCTGATCCTAAACCGACGAAGAACAGCAACCAGTCTTCGAATCCAGAGAACTTTGAAGGACGCATGAATGTATCAGGATCAGGACAGACTCCAATTTGGCTCATGCCTTTGATTTCCCACCCCTTTCCATGCATCCGTGCACAACATCCATTGGTCTAGAAAAGGTGCTGTCGCTTACTTGGGCTGCGGCAGGAATCTTTCGAGGGGCAGCAGCTTTGCGGGGTCGATGTAAAACTTGTCCCCTGATCGATACGAGGTAGCCACGACGCCGCCTTCCATCTTGATTGAAAAGTGCTGCAAAATACAGGTGGAAAGATAATCAGGAAATGTTATGCTAAGAGGATAAGCGCCCGAGAAACATCGAAGCTAATGCTGCAAGTACAGGAAACCCTTTGCTGTGGGGTCACCGATAACTCCGCGCTGGTACATTCGAAGTCGTCCAATCCCGACTTAGGAGCTTCGATTGGGCAAGGGCGAAATGTCTTGTTGGAATCAATCGCAGAGGTCGAGCATATTTTGGATCGTTCAAGAACCAAAGTCCCTCTGAAAACAGGGACCGCTTTCAGAAAACAATCCAGGGTTCCCAGACGAAGCACCGTGATACAAGTGGAAGACTTGGGACGCCCTTCTAGAGCCGCCACTGCCGCCACTTTCATATGCCGGAGCTAACACTGATACACCAGAGGAAGCAGAAAATCGCTTACCCCAAGCAGTGCGGACGTCTGCATAGGCCTTTTGGAAAGGGGTCTGACACTTGTGTGATTGGCATGGGTTGTGGGGCGAAGTAGTGGGCCGAATCTTGCGATTTTCAAATCCTTTGCTTGAAAACGACCCAAAACCGGTCCAAAATCTCGAGCCAATCCTGCCGCAGTCGTCCTCAGAGGAGTTCGCTCTTGCCTCCTAACTTCAGCTAGTATGTTGCCTGCCGCCCCATTCCCTCCACACATCAAGCCTCCTTCCTTGTCCTTGCGCGAACTCTAATGGACATCAACGAGTGCAACCTACATCGCTGCTGAAACTAGCAACCAGCTCTTTCAAGTTGGTCTTTGCAACCAAGTACGAGCTTCGACAAACCCTGATGATGCGGAGTGGCCCACTACAAATTCAGCCCAAATGCAGCGTTTGGTGCGCACATACTACATCTTGATAAGAGAAGAATAACCCCAAAGAGGGACAAAAGTAGACGCCTCGCAACACTCACGGCGTCATTGATGGGACCAAAGATCTCCTCCACCTTCCCAATCTGGGTCTTGTTTTCCAGATAGATTGGCGCGTTGAAGTACGGAATCTTGACGTTGGTCAGCTTCACAACGCTCTCGCCCTCGCACGCGTGCAAGTATGTGGCCACCTCTGCAGGGAAACGCCCATTTGAGGCTCTTAACCTGGAGCTTTAACCAGCTTTAATTAGTTGTTCTATGTACTCTGATTGACGAACTCAAAACTCAAGTGATCAACAGAGGCTTCTGCACATACAAACATAAAAGCGAGGTAGAGTGTCCCTCTGTGTGCGTCCAAACCCCTGAGAATGCGCATCCCCACCTTCAACCTAAGCAATGCCCGCGGATAAGGCCTCAAAAGTAAACTTAGTCGCTGTTTGGTGCGCTGCTGATGTAAGCTATGTTTCATACTCGAAATTGGCTCTATAGGTGGCGGAGAGCAAGCGACCATTCAAGAAAGCCTTGCAGCAGCGCAGCGCGTGATGCTATGATTCCTGGAGATAGCCAAAGGTTCAGTGGCTGTTCGATCACAAGCGGCGCGCCTCTTCCATCCAGGAAGAATGAACAAGAATCCAGACCATGAAGCGTCCTTTCTCATGAAGAATGGGTCCCTTTTTTCTTCAGTGGGAAGAAGAACAGTCGCAACGCTTGGGCTTGAGTGCGGGGTAAAACATGCTGGTGGCAGGGTCTTCCCCGGCCAGTGATTGACCGGTGGTAGTTGCTGGTTTTTCCTTGCCACATCGTATGCAGAAGGACAGGGAAGCATTCTAGATTCAAAACATCGAGCTCCACGGTTAATGATGCCGAGGCTTTCGACCGGTCCAAAAACAAAAATGGAGCAAGCCAAGCAAGGCCCCGAAACCAAGGTGGACTCTCCACATTGTGTTTCACATCTCCTTCACACCCTGAAAAGCCCACACCATTACCACCAGCTTGTCACAGTTCTGACACTGCCCCCAACCCCTTCGCAGCAAATCGGTGTATGAGTAAGAACTGCCCATCAATATCAACGATCAATGTACCTACTAGGCCAATGAGTCTCAAAGGGTGATCCACGCACCTACTACTTCTGAGGGTGGCCCTTCGTCTCTCCATCCACCCCCTCCCCCTCTGCCCCCTCCTCTGAAACCGCCCCCACCCCCGCCTCTAAAACCGCCCCCTCTGCCTCCGCCGCCTCCTCTGAAGCCTGCACCTCCACCCCGCGGCGGTCTCATCGTTTGGATTTTCTAAAGGCTTTTTAGCTTTTTTCCAAGGCCAGGCGCAAAATTTAGGTGGCCCAAAGCACTACGAGAACTGAATCCAGCGCTGAAGAGAAATTATGCCAAAGGCAGTACTTTCTGAAGCTCCAGAAGCTACGACAAAATCATAGATGGCCACCAGCTCCAAGCAATGCGATGTCACATGCCCAAACACAAGCTCGTGAGTCGTGGTGGCAAGCGCGTGCAAGTTTGTTCCCTGATCGTCTCCAAATTTTATGCGCAGGGCTCAAGTCCAGAAGATCCATCCACGGTGCCAAGCAGGCATACTGTTCTATTGCCGTTACCGGCAGGAAGCCCGGTGCTACTACGGTACTCTTCAGACGTACCTGATACTTGGGCCGAACACCTGCCGTTACCACAGAAACCGTTCATGGATCGCTAGCGACACCCTTTTCAAGAAAGAAATCGTGAGCCTGGCCCTTCTGCAAGCCTGCCCTTTTGCAATGGCTTCATTGCAATTTTATGGGTTTCAGAGAATTCTGGTGGTCGCATTGACCACCATCCTATTCAGCTGTTCACCGCCCTCCAACAGGAGGAGGAAGAGTTGTCACCATTGGAGAGAAAGTCTTACGTTGTTGTTCACCATGCACCCGCTGAACAGAGCACCGCTTGAGGTGCCTTACTGTGGCTGAGTGAAAGCTGCTCTTATGGAGAAGTCGCAACCTCCTTCACCAAGGTCGCATAGCGGCGCCGCCGCCGTGCACCACCCCTCAATCAGAAGTACTGTTCATTCAGGTATGTCTGGTTTTTCCAAGTGCATCGCTTTTGTTTTGGACATGCTTTACACCGATGGGAAGATTTTTGAAAGGTGACATTGTAAGGAAGTCTAGTGCGCTGGTGACATTCATCAAACTTCGGTCTTGCTAGCAGCTAGTTCTGATTTAGCAGCTGATTCCATAGGGGGTTGTCCCGTTGTTTGCAATGATCAGGGTGGTGATGTCTCTTGGAGTGTATTGACAAATGTGCATGATGGCATTGTAATCAGCTGTTTACTCTGTTTGCCTGTGAGAAGGCACGGTGGATCAGGGACACCAGGATGCAGGCTGAGAAAGAAAATTGTCTCGGAACCGTCACAGCCTGGGTAATGGTACCAGACGTCGAGTGGTGGCTAAGAAATCAAGTGCTTGTGTCCGACTGCTACTGTTCGCTCTTAATGATAGATGTATAATAAGTGGGTGTTCAATACCACCATGCCCCTCATCGGTCAGAACTAGTGCAGATTAAAGTCCTGCTGACATGAACTTTTCTGCTTGGCCTGTTAAGATTTTCCTCGCTTAGTCCTTTGTTTTGCAAGCGCTGTTTAGTCAGCATCCACTCACCCTTGTTTGCTCTTGCAGTTGATCTGCTAACTCCTTAATGAATGAGTGCGCCGCCACTCCACATGTAAGGAGGGGTCCTGCTGTGCTTGGTGGTTGTCCATCTTCTCCACAAGTGATTCGGGTGAGCTGGCAATGCTGTCTCGTTCAGTACGCCTCACAAGTTCAAAGCGTTTACAGCTAGTATCGAACGAAACTTGGACAGATGTTTGCAATTCGTGGTACCACGAATACCGTCTTTAGCTATTATTTCTGACACTGGGTTGCTGCTGACTTCACGGTAAACTTGGCCTGGTTTCCTTCTGTTTTGGCCCCATCTTCCTGTCCGTGCTGGTCCATCAGCTCTGCATGGTCATGCTTCACAAGGCTGCTTCTGGTCTGTTGCCATGTTTGTTCCTGCTTTTTGCGTCCAGTTGCATAAGCATGTAGGAGAGTCAGTGAAGTTGGTATCGTATGGCCCATTTTGGTATTTGCGACCAACTTTCTTCATTCCAAGGTGCTGGAAATGATGACACTTTCCCCAAATGATCGACGCTGATTCTAAATGCGCAATAGGGTCGTCAGACCCTCAAGCCAGTAGCTGATCCAAGCACCCCCTTACTCTCTTTTTTTCACTCTTTTCTTTTTGCCTGTTTGGTATCCTGTAAGAGCTTCCTCTTGGTCATGATGTTCAATTGCAGTTGCCTGGATCCACCCTGGATCTAAAAGGTTGTCCTTGTCGTATGTGTGTTATGCTTTGAGTGCTTCAAAGGTTTTATATTTGAGAGGGTTCTGAGCTCTTGAGAAGCCCATGATGAAAGACTTTATGGCGAAAGCTGGGTGTTGGCTTGAACCCTGCTCTGCAGGGAGAACCCTCAGGCTATATCACCTGTATGGTAGTGCCGCAAAACCTGCGGTCTGGCCGCTGTCTGAGGCTTGCATACTCTAAAGTCATATCGAAAGAGAACTGGACGGTTTTATCACAGCTTGAGGGAAGGTCTTTCGAAAGCTCTTATCGTTTGTGGGCTTATTTTTGTATTGTCGCCGCCCCCCTCTTATGAGAAGCAGGCTGCCATAGTTGTCATTTATTGAGGCTTAAGAGCAGTGACGATCTCCATGATACCTTGTGAGACGCACACGCATGCAATGTTTTTTGTCGACTTGAATCCGCTCAATGTTTGTGAGATTATTGATCTATCCTGTGTCTCTTCGCAGGCTCTACTCCGAGATTCCAAGCAACATCCAACCGTTAGTCCATTAGAGGAATCTGCGGAGGCGTCAGCTTTTTGTAAAGCCCGGAAATGTCAATGCGCAAACCTTGTGTATGATTAGTTAAAAGCAAGCTGTATACAGGCAAGGTGCATGGGTTCAAGAAAGAGATCCTTGGAATCCACGTGATTGCGCCCAAGATCGAAGTGTATGTGTGCATATGTACGTCCAGAACTGACGATATCTTGCTTCTGAAAACATGATGTTAATCGTCTTACAAGATAATTGCAAGGTGCGACATTGCTGGATGGTGCCAAAAATGCGGCATCTACCTGCAGCAGCGCGGGCCGCCTAACTCACCAATGAGGGCTGCCGGCCGGCGTGACTCTCCGGCCATAGCAATTACGGCTGCAGCAGCTCGTGTGCTGTCATGGATGCAATCCTCCGACTCAGACATTGAGGGAATATCCTACATTCAAGGTCGTCGTGCAGTCGCCGACCATCAAAACATGTGCAGCATCTCTCTGTTGGCCGGTCGTATTGGGGGCAGCCGGGCGTCCACAACTCATTGCATGCATGGCGCCAATGATGCATGAACAACAGCCGCTGATTTCGACTCGCCACGTAATATACGGAATGCGAGCAACAAGCATTGTTACCCTTTCGAAAGCACACGTTTTCAGCATATTCGAATGCTCACAAAATAGCTAGCTGGCAAACGCCACGCATGCACGCAGTATAACGATTGCCAACCAAGATTTCGACTGTCAACGACTTACAGCTATAATGAAACCCGCTCATCATGCAATCGGACTCTCATGTCTTTGACAGCAGAAGTGACTGGCATTATGATTTTACAGTTGCTCATGATCACCTGAACTCGTTAAATTGACGCTCAGCAATAGTAACCTGAACTTACTTCTCCTAGATTTATGCGACTAGAACCGTCAGACACTGTCCGACTCCGGATGCAGTTGCTGATTGAAAGGTTAACCAACTTCACCTCAAGCAACAGTTCAAAAGCACGTAACTACGGATCATGGCTTCTGCTTCCTGTCTCTCAACGTAGGTCTTTACGGTAGCTGCTATCGAGTCAGTCACAGTTCTGCTGCGAAATACCTCTGCATTGACGCCCGATCAAACGAACTTCTTTGGAACGGCTGCATTCGGGGTGGAGGGGTTCGAGGCAAACATGGGCGTGCAAACCTTGTCTAGTGCGGCACCCAGCGGGCTCTTCACTTGGTGCGTGTCAATTCCCACAGTATCCACCTTCAGGCCACGGATCTCGCGCTTGTAATCGTGCATGAAATGGTCGCTAACGATCACAGTCAGGATCGAGAGCGCGAGGAACGCGCCGCCGCCGCCAAGAACCGCGCCCAGGACAAAAGCAACCGGGGCGATCATCCAGCCAATGACGCCGAAGAGCAGCCCGGTGGCGAGGCCGGCGAGAAGCGCCCCGGGGTAGACGATCGCAGCGAGGATAAGGCCCAACCAGCCCGAGACGAACGGCTTGAAGACGCCGTCGATGATGAGCTTGAACAGAATGAGCGGCGGCTGCTCCATGGCGCCCTGAGGCGAGACGGAAGATTGAATTAGACTCGAGGACGGCCGAGATCGACTGGATTCTTCGAAGTTCTCGCAGATGCTAATCGAAGGTTGCCAAGCAAGGAGAAGATGTATATCCACAGGATATGGTCAATCTCTCCCTATTCTACAACTTCAAACGGCAATCTTTTTGCTAGCCTCACGTTCTCCTGGGCTAAAGCTGATCCTTTCGCATACTTTACAGCTCCTCGAAGCAGACTAACAATCTAGCAAAAACTCGAGGCAACACTGCCCGAGACAGATTGCTTTGTGAGCAAACGTGACGCCCTGCGCAGCGCTTTACAAAACGTCATCTTCTATTAGGAGTTTTTAATTTCGCCGTTGACTTTACCAGCGGTCTCATCAGAAACTGTCCTTGAGCTGAGACTTACAGTGATACTTCCAAACTCGGTGATGTATAAAAGCGGCTGCACGTGCTGGTACATGCGCGGCGTGGCGGGCGGCAGCCGGGGGACGACGTCATCATTGTGGACGAATCGGAAGTAGAGCAGCCTGTCCACATCAGCATTCAGTTGCTCCATGAAGACCGCAAAGCGCACGTCTCCCACCCGGGGCTGTGAATAGGGACAAGGGGATTTGAGTAAGCTGAGAGGGGGCGACGGAAATAAGCCCTTTTTGTCCCGAACTTCATTCGACAATCAAAGCATTAAGGCGTGCATGTTCAGGGCCGAGTAGTCCTCAGATGATACATGAGAATAGCGCACCCGTTGTCAGCAAGAACACCAGGCACTGGTGATAATGACATTCTGATTCTGACTCGGACTTCTCTCGCGAGCTTCTACTATTCCCCAGAACTGGTAAAAAAACAAAAATGCATTGCGCTTTACAAGTGCTTACCTGCCCGAAAGTATACAAACCCCCCAGCCGGCTGAACCAGAAGTGGTTGTCCCCAGGCTTCACAACCTTCAGGGGCTTCACGGTTCCCAACGGCGGGGCCACGGGGTTCGAGGGAATTGTGACATCAGCAAGGATGTGAGCGGTGAAGAGCACGGCGAGGGCGCCCCCGAGGCTGTGCCCGGTGATGAGCAATTGAGCGGCCGGGTTGTCGGTCAGGATCTGGGTTAGGTCGAGTTTCAGGCGGTCGTACGGAAGCGCGCCCGAGACGCTGCGGGTTTGGCCGAACTGGTCGAGGATGACGACGCTTGGTTGGAAGCGCGGGGAAGTCGACGGGTCACTCTGCCGAAGAATAGCAAGGCAGGAATGCCTCCATCCGTGAGCAACGTTGGTCTGGTTGGCTGTATGCCACGACAGCATGTTGTATAGGCTCACTGAGGTGATAAGGTTCTTTACCAAGTGGTATTCTGAATCGAAGTGGAAGACTCCGGACGAAAAAGAAAGGAAGAAATAACAGTTGATGAAGCTAGGCGATTCATAGGGTGGGCATATTGGGGCTACTGATCTCGAAGACTTCACACTCTGCAAAACAATCCGGCAGTTGAGCTGAGGGAAGTTTTGAAAGTGTCAAGTCACCTTTGGACGGTCCACGAGCCCCAAGGCGAAAAGGAAGCCTCGGTGCATGGCCCCGAGCGTCTCCCACTCAGGATGCTCTTTGGTAGGACGATGTCGGTACATTTCCGTCCGGCCGTCAACCAGCCAGTCGCGCAGGAAAAAGGGCTCCGTCCCCTTAAACGTCAGTACCACCGCCTGTTCTCCCGTTGAGGGGTTGGAAGCATGGAACAAAAGGGCCCGGGATCCTGCAAGTGCGCACGAAGGAAGTCAAGTGGTCGACCAGTGCGGTTGCCAAAATGCGCACTTTCCAGCCTTGCATTTTCTTTCTACAGATACTACTAATGAACTTATGCGCTCTGCTATGAAACCGTAGACTTGAGGTGGAAGATGGATCGGCTTGATCTGCAACTCATCTCAAGCACCAGTGTATGAGAAATTTGACCTCAGTACATCTGACGGTCCAACGGAATTTGCTTGAGAAAGCCAAGAACGACAAAGAAGTGTAGTCCAGCCGAAAGGATCTTTCTTTTATTTACCGGACGGCAGGAAGTTGTAGCCAGCAAACCAGGCCATCTGCAAGGAAATAGGAAGAGCAAATGGGTCAAGCAAATAAGGAGGTAACTAATCTGCTTCAGCATTTGGAGCAGTTGCTTAAGTATTAACTTAGAAACCTCTCAGCTAGCTTGAGATGATTCTTATGCTTTCACCAAGATCAGCTTTATGCCAAGTGTAGGTCATGCTTCAGAATCTTCTGGAGCATGTCAGGTGCTCAACCGCAATTTTGAGCGTCACGTTCAAGGATCCATCCTTCTTGCAATCCTCTGACCAGCACTACCTTCGATCGTAGCTTCAGCGTCCTCTCCTCGCACCCCATACTTCTGATCAATGCGCAAGACTGCAATGGTATCCAGGTGCAAAAAGGTGAAATTGAAGTAACCGTACATACCTGCCAATCTGCTGTGATGACTTTCCGGATCTTGTCCAGATTCTCGTAGGCAAGAGCACTAGATAAAGCTGCCAAGACCAGATTGGACTTGCTCCCTGCGTCTTGAACGTTAGGGAAGGATTCTCTGACTGCTTTGTCAAGCTGAAATGCTGGATCCAGAATGTTCACCAGCGAGCTGAAGCTGTCGTAAGGGAAGATTCTAATGAGGGGACCTGCAGGAAGAACGAGCAACCAATAAGTTGAAGGAATCTGTCGCTTATCTTCTTCCATCAGGTTTATTGCTTTGTAAGCAAAGTGTCAGAGCAGTGCCAGAACAATCGTTCTTCAGAATTCATAATATTTTAGGAGAGTAAGTTCTTCACACAGATGGGAAGGTTTGATGAGGATGACGACCACTTGCTGAAAGCTGAGCAACATCGAGTAAGCTTTGTCTAGACATTGCAGAACCACCAAATAACATGAGGAGTGCTCTGCTTGATGCTTTCATGGTATCGAGCTACTCTGTACGTCGTTGAGATCAGGTTCATCGTTAGATTGTTCCGGAGGTCGTGTCTACAGTCTTCAAGGTAAACGTTGCAGTCTGAAACTACTAATGAATAGAATCTCAGCTGTAAGAAGCTGGAATTCTGAGCAGCTATGATTGCATGCTTATGAAAACGAGGCTGTAAACGCGAGATAAACAGCAGCTAATGCAAGCTGCTACTTTCAGCGTCATCATAAGAACCTGCAGCATAGGTAGCAAATAGCAACAGTAGGAGAAGCGATAAAGCTGGAAGTAAGCTTACTGAGAATCCTTGAAAAGAGCTCCGCCACTGCACTGATCGTGATCAGAATGAGAAGAACCAGTGACTCGAACCATCCATTTTCCAGAACCGTTTTCCACAGCAATGATACAACTTTGATTGGAAACTTGATTGCCTCCATTGAACTCATTTGTGCTTTGCGAACTCCTTCTATTGACACAGGATGTATGGAGTGAGCTGCTAGCAGGCAGAGAACTACGCTTAGAGAGGCTGCTCCTACCGATATGTAGAGCTGCGGCTACTGGACAGAACTTTTCGATCAGGGTCGCAAGCGTCACTCTTCTCAAAAGACAGCATGTCTGCGGTGACTCGATTTCTCCATCAAACCTCAAAACACCTTTAAGGCTTTGATCAACCTAGTGTTCTGTTATAGCTGCTGATCCGCTGATTCGCTGAGTGCAGCAATCTTCTTTCTGAGACGAACTTTGCTATTGAAAGTGATTTCAATTGGGAAGCAGGTTTCTCAAGTGCCAAGGTCATGCATGCAAATGGGCTCTCTCTGCTCGAGCAGAATCATGCACGGCTGAGCGCCCCGGCCACGCGCGGCCGCGACAGCAGCACCGCGGGGTTTGGCCAGGGTTTGCCTCTTAAACTCACGCGCGGCCGCAAAGCCGCCATCATGGCGGCCGCGCTGCAGTGGAGCACGGCGGGCGGCAGCTTTTCAGCATCAGTGGGAGCGGCAATGCAGATGATGTCAGGTCTTGTGCAACAGGAGGGGCGTTTTCTCTCACGAAAAATTGAGGTAGTGGTGGACCTTTGATGATCCCTCCAGCATTCCTTTCATCTTCCTGAGTTGCACCGCGTAAAAGAAGGGGCAGTGTGTCACTGAACTTGTGTGCACGTTGATTTCCGGCATGGCAGCCTGGACCTGTTCTGCCTGTACATTTGAGAACGAGGGAGGTGCTCGCTGCGAAGTCTGCGGGACGCCAAACCCTTCGGTAGAAAAGAAGTGTCAAAAGTGCGAGGAGTTGAACAAAGGCCGGGACAATGCCTGGGACTTCACTCTATGCAGGGAGTGCAGAGGAAAATCGGCTGAAGAGGAAGGTAGGACGCTGCTGTTCCTGTGCACTTTGCTCTTGGGGTTTTCAACAAAGTTTCAACATAGAGTGCATTTCGGTGGCAGGTCACTGTGTATTTATGGGGCATCAGAAGCCTGGTCTCTCACCTTCTCTGAACATGCCCTGACTTCTTGATGTGATGCCGACAGCGATGGTGACAACTGAGAGTGATACTTGTGTTGTGGTGTAGTTGCTCAATTGGTCACAACTGTTTCTTTAGAGATCTGATGGAAACTTTCAGACTCTGCGATGCCTGTTTCAATGTAGAGAAGTAGAAGGTTTGTTTGCTGTGTCAGCACAGTCTACAGATGAAATCAGATGGACACCAAAGTCTGCTGCACTTGCATGCACCATCTCCTCCAGGAGTCTTCTTCAGGAACTGTTGAGTCCGTCAGAGTTTTGTCCGTATCTATTAAGTAATCAAACCTCGCCCAAGTCGACAACTGCCTGCTCGCAGGTTTTTATGTCAGCGGTTGAACAGCCATCTGATTCCCCCAATGCCATGCCGCAGTATCACCCTTCGCCAGCCAGAACATTTGCCTGATCCAGATTCTCACTCACTGACACATTCACACTCTTATGACAGCTGCCGCCCCAGAGCCTGTTCCCACCATCTCCAAGCACGGCCTCTGCATGCTATGCTACTCGCGCGTGCGACTCAAGCGCGCCGTCACAATCCCTGAGTGCAATGACACTTTCTGCCGCCCCTGCTTCAAAAAGTGGGTGGAGGCAAGGGTGGTGCCAATCCCCTTTGCAAATGTGGCTACTCATGGTGATGTCTTCCGCCTAACGTGTCCTCTTGAGAGGTGAGCGGTCCAACTCAATACTGGGTTGAGCTGCTTGATTTTCTCTGTTTGAAGGGCTTCAAACAAGGGCTAAAGACTTCAGATTGCGATTGTGAGCGCCAGTCTATCGACAGCTTGTGAGCTTGAGCACCCCCTGCCAAACGGAGCTGTTCACAGGCCTTGCTTTCATAACGTAATCAACAATCGCTTCGTCCCCACGTATTGCCATCATTCACCTGTTACACCTGGAGGTTGATTGTGTTTCACACCATCGTGTCCCCCGCATTTGCGCCTCTTCTCTCTGACTTCCAATCCCCGAACCCTCTTCGCCCCTCCATCGCAATCCACCAACCACACAGACTCTCTCATCGCCCCCCGTTCTCCCAGTTGCGAGACCCCGCTGAGCTGGCGCGACGCCGAGGCGGCCGTCGGCATCCAGTCGATGCGGCGGTTTGGGGAGTGGCAGGCGGAGGCACTGACGCACCTCTACACCGCGATACCCGACGCCCCGTCAGATGCAGGGACGGCTCAGTTTGCGGGGGCTCCCGCTAACTTGGGGCCGCGGTGTGAGCGCACGTTTTGCAGCAACGCCGCCTGCCGGCTCCGGACGAGCACGCAGACGTGCGTGGCGGAGGCGGACCTTCACCTGTGGTCGATGCAAGAGAGTGAGGAGTACTCTCTGGAGCCCTCGATTGTTATGTGGTTGGCTGTGGTTGGGTGTCTTGGGTCTTGATAAGCACTTAAGATCTAGATGGTCGCACCCCGTTTCACCTCTTTTGGTTTGAGTTGATTTAGCAACTGGAATGTGAGTATAGTGGAGCGTATGGCGGGAAAGGCACACACGACCTGCAGGCATTCATTAGAAATTGTTGCGGGAACAAATTCTAGTCTTCGAGACCTTCGCAGAGACGCACAAGTCAGAAGGAGACTACCTTCCTCACAGGTTTTGAGTATTTACAATCTCCTGCGGGTTGTGCATGGGAATCACGAATTTGGGCTGGTTCTTCGCATATACGACGAGCCGCTGTGAGCTGCTCTCTCCGACACTTGAATACCTACGCATGTCAGCATGGGGTATACAAAGACTCCTTTCCATGCAAGAGTTTTGCAACGACTCGTTATCAACCCAAAAAATCGTTTCCAAGCGGGACATCTGCGAAGACCCATCCGCCTACTAAAAGTCCTCGTGCCTATGTCTGCAGTTGCAAAGGCCCTGAAAGCCAACGGCATACCCTGCCCCGACAGCCGTGACGAAGGCGCCCAGCGCCTTGCCAGTTATCTCGGCATCCCCCTCCAACCTCCCCCCCCGTTTGAAGTCGCCACCCCCACGACACCTGCAAACACCGGCCCCCCATCAATAGAGTCGAAAGACAAAGGCCCCGAGACCGCGCTTCCGAACGATCAGTCGATCCTGCCCCAGGCGCCGCCCCTGCCGAGCATGACGTCAGCGGAGCGGCACGTGTGGCACTTTTGCACGTCGTGCGCGGCGAGGGTGTGCAACGCGTGCGGGTACCGGGATGACGGGCGCAGCAAAAGGTGGGCCACTGGATGCCTACGTCAGCATTGCGTTTTCCTTCGAGAGTCGCCAAGCATAAGCGTCTCCGGCATGCAGCCCGGGAATGGAGAACATGGACTTCGTCGCCGAACTCTTAACCCCGCCTTGAACGTCAATCCTTGCATCGACGGCCAGGTTCAGCAGTCTGACGCATCTTAACCGTCGGTTGAAGAAGAGGTAGCCAAGGCGGGGTTCGAAACCAGTGACCGAGGTCCATGTTCTCCATCCTTGAGTTTGGATTATACAGCGGATCTTCCTTCATTTCGTAGCGACGCGTTCAGTACTTGAATCGGGGTGAGGCATAAGCAATCAGATTGCGCAGTATCTGCGCTTCTCCTGTACAGAATTCTGCTTTAGTTTGCAGTAACGGGGCGAGTACTCTTGAGGCCGCAGCACTTGAGGCCTTAACTTCGATCTTTTCTTCTCTTCTGCAAAGGTCAGTATATTGAACGACGGTCCCAACGGCGCGAGCAATTATTCTAACGCGTTTTGTGCAATTCTTCCTTACAGAATTCTCCTTCATTTTGCAGCAAAGGCGATGCCCACGGCACTTGCAACCAGAACCCACGGTATCTGCTTTTTAGACCGTAGGATATTTCTTCACTTCTCAATAACGAGGCCGGTACTTCAAACCGTGGCACAAAGGATCAGTCACGGCAGTGTTTGCACTCCTTTCTCACCATACCTTACTTCTTTCGCAGCAACGGGGCGAGTACGTCAAACGCGGCCCTGATGCAATTGCAACCAGAAGTCAGTAGTATCCACGGTTGTACCCTGAATACTGCCTTTCAATTTTTCTACGGCGAGGCCAGTCGTTCAAACGAGGGAGCAAACGTTCAAATACTGCAGTGTTCGCACTCTTCTCTCACCACACCTTCCTCATTCTGCAGCAACGGGGCGAGTACGTCAAACGGCGGTCATCCGGGCACGTGCAGCCAATGGCAATCGTGGGCGGTGTTCCATGCCCTTCGGCGGCTCGACTTCGAGTGGGACAAATACCCGGAAGTTTACGCCAACTGGCCGCGCAACAAGGCGGAAAAGGGCGACGTCGGAGTGGGCAGCGTGGAGAAGACGGTCGCCAAGCGGGATGCGGAGCGGGGGGCGGGGGCGGTCTGGGCAAAAGGAACGGGTGAGTCCGTCCCGGTGGGATCTTGTTACGGAAGGCCAGCAGTGTTCCGGGTCTGAAGATTTCATTCGGTGCAAATGTGATCGCACGAGGTACTTGCAGGTGTCGAGAAAATTGCTTCAGAGAAATTGCATACTATCGTTCGTCTGCAGCCGCGTTCGTTATCTGCAATATTTTGAGCATTCTATGCAATATTCAGGATTCTTTTCATTCAGACATCTACTCAGGTTTTTTCTCAGACAGTTTTCCAGAGTGAATTCAACCTCTTGTACAAATACCCCTCTGCTTTACACCTCTACAATACCTGCGAAGTGAAACCAGATTCAACAATCCTAATGCAATGGACATCAAGTAGAGTCGAAGAAGAATGTAATCAAAAAGTAGACGAGAACACCGTGCGCTATTGACTGCCGCAGGCTATGGTGGCGACGACGATCGCAGCGCTTTCTACGGCAGCGGTCACTACACGCGTCACCACTTCGTCACACTGAAGCAAGGCGAGCTCCTGGAAAGGAGCACCGGGGACTCAGCAATCGAGCCGGTCGCGGAGTTGCTGGTCCAATCGTTGGAGCTCTCCGCAAGCAGAGGTAGGGGAAGAATCTTCTTCGCGTTTCCCAACGTCGCTGACTTTGTTTTTCCATGATCTTTCTTTTGTCAGCGTTCGTGGGATTTGTAATCATTTGCGGGGCGTATGGTGGAAAGAAAGGGATGTTTTGGGTTCTATCGGCGATTTTTGCGTAAGGGCCGCATGGGTTTCGCTCGATCCAGTGCGAATGGGGACCGGCCATAATACTCTGCCGCTGCTTATGACGTCACAACGACCTGGTTTAATATGACGACGTGCCTCTCTGTTGACTGCTTTTGCCGGCCCGTCACGCCACCCGCTCTAGCCGACCGCCCCTGCAATTACTCGCAGCTTCATAACCCACAAACCGTTCATGATTCGTTTAATCGTCTATGTTCATCATCCTCATTTGTTCTCAAACTTTCCCCTTCTTCTTTCCAGACCGCGTCAGCGCCCCTATCACCGCGTCAGCGCCCCTATCACCTCGTTCCCTTCCCCAGCGACCTCTTCATTACAGTTAAAGTCCTTTTCAGGATTTATCTCCATCGTTCATCTCCATCATTCATCTGCATCACTCTCACCCATCTTCTTTGCAGACCGCTTCGGCGCCCCTATCGCCTCGTCCCCCTCCCCAGACGGCCCCTTCTCCGAGCCCGCCCCTCTCCCCCTTGGCGCGTGCTCCCTCCTGCGCCAGTCCCGGCCTTTCCGGCGCCTCCTGCAATTTGGCCTCCAATCTCACCCCCTCGGATTCTGGAACACCGGCACCGGCAACCCCTTCGACTTCGGCAAAGGCCGCTCCGCGCTGCCACGTCACTACCTCATGCTCCTGCGCCAGCTGGCGGGCGACGCCGGCACGCGCGGGCTGCTCTTCTCGGACCTCTTCACGACGAAAGCCGCGGCGAGCACCACCGCGGGGAGCCGGCTGATCGCGGCGCTCGTCGAGCTCAACTCCGACGTTTCGAAAAGCGGGCGGTCCGTCGGGCGCACGATCCGGAACGCGTTTTTCGGTCGCGGCGGGGGGGCCGGCTCGTCGTCCGTCGCGGTCGCGGGCCCGAGCGCGTCGCCGGATGCTGGCGGCGACCTGACTAACGTCATCAAGGGGACGTACGCGTACCTGTGGGGGAGTGAGGAGTGGACGGACTCCGAGGCCGCGTGGAAGCGGAAGCAGGAGAAGGATGACGACAGCGATGACGAGGGCGAGGGGATGGAGGAGGCGGACGCGGGCGACGGCGCGGCGAGCGCGAGGCGGGACGCGGAGAAGGAGGCGTACAAGGCGGCGCTCAAGCCGAAGCAGTTTCTGGTAAGTGGGGGGTCTCGTGGTTACTGTTCGCTTTGGAAGGGGTGCTAGAGCTCTGGTTGGGTCCAGTGACAATGCAGCTTCAGACAACACACTTTAAAAGTTATTTGAAGCCAGCTGATGTTTGTTCTTTTCGTCACCTCAGGAAGCGCCCGTAAGTATTGGTCACTACTTTGCGCAGCAATGCACGATGCACGATTACAAGCTCCGACGGGTTTAGCGGGGACTCTCTTTTGGATGATAAAAACAAGATCTGCCTACCTTGATATGCTTTTTCGCTCTGCGATCCCAGGAAGCGCCGCTTAGCAATGGCACTACTTCTCCCGGCAAGGCGCTTCTCGAAGTTGGGTTGGAGAACGGCGTTAATACTGGCAGAGCACCAAAAATCTAACCACTGAGAGTTGTTCACACCAACTTAAAAGTTTTTTTCCCCCCAACTCCAGGAAGCGCCGATCAGCAGTGGCCACTACTTCTCCCGGCAAGGCGCGTCCTCGAGTTCCGGGGGCGGCGCGGCGGCTCTGCCGCAGCACCAGAAGCACGTGATGAAGGAACTGGCCAACCTGGCGGAGTCGCTGCCGCTCGAGTGGGATTCGTCCATCCACATCAGGTGAAGCACCGCAGTTTCTGCTGGTCAAGAACTATGTTCGATGAATCAACTTTGGTTTTTAGTTTGATGTTGGTGAACTAGACTCAGGATTGGAAGTACGGCAATTGCATTGGCGTTGGAAAGAAGGTCTATGTTGCCTGCTGTGCGTCTTCGTCACCTCTTCCTTTTGCCTCGAGGTAATTTTGAGCTGGTGTTGGAAGAAGGAAGCTGTCATATCCCTGGCAAGCAGTCCTTGTGGTCTTGAAATGGTGGATGAGAACAAACTCGGTGCGCGGTCTGTAATTCCGTCAAGACGTTGCACGACCTCGAAAATAGTCGTCCTGAAAACCGCCCTTCTGTTGACCCCCCTTTCTAAACTTTGAACCCCCAGCTCAACTCACAAAAGTCAGACCCGCATCTTGATCAACATTTCAAGATGACTGAATCTTCTCTTTCTTTACGTCAAGCCCACTCCTGGCCTCCAAAAAACCGTCTAGTCAACCCGCAGACCTGGTTAACCCGCAAATCTAACCGCCTTCCTCCTCCGCGTCCCAAGGTGGACCCCACCAGAGGCACGTCTTTACGACGCATCCGAATCTGCCAATATCGCCGCAGAACTGATCAGACTGCAAAACCAACTCGCAAACCCCAACCCGCAAACCTAACCCTCCCCCTCATCCGCCCCGCAGAGTGGACCCACGCCAGACGCACGTCCTCTCAGCACAATTGTGGCGCTGTGAAACCGCCAGATATCTCCGCAAGGCTAATCAGCCCGCCAAACCCAACTCGCAAACCCAACTCGCAAATGTAAATCGCAAACCTCGGTCGCAGACCCAACTTGCAAACCTAACCCTCCTTCTCATCCGCCCCGCAGAGTGGACCCCCACCAGACGCACGTCCTCAAGGCGCTCATCCTGGCCCCCGCCGAGACCCCATACGCCAACGGCGCCTTTCTCTTTGACGTGCTCCTTCCGCCAAACTACCCCGCCGTCGCGCCGAAATTCCAGCTGCTCACAACCGGGGGGGGGTCCGTGCGGTTCAACCCGAACCTGTACGAGTGCGGCAAAGTGTGCCTCAGTTTGTTGGGCACGTGGTCGGGCCCCGGGTGGAAGCCGTTCGAGTCGACGCTGCTCCAAGTGCTCGTGTCCATCCAGTCGTTCATCTTTGTCGCGGAGCCCTACTACAATGAGCCAGGTGGGATCTTTTGAAAGTCTGCTTCGGTCACGTCATTTTCGATCAGATTCCTCGTTCTGTTGCTTCGATCAGGTTTGCTTCGGTAAGGTCGCTTCGATTATGTTCGCTTCATCATTTTTGTCTTTGGTATCTTTGCGGGTTACGTTCGCCCATGACTAAATCGCATTCTGAGGGCGATGAAAAGAATAGCTGGAGTCGTACGTTGGGAAGGACAACTCCTGTCCATTGTCCTTCGTGGTGGCGCCGTCCACTTGATGCAGACATGTCGGTGACGACTCGATCAAGTGTCCGAGCTTTGTTTCCGCCCAAAAACATTTCGTAGCACCGGTTCGCCTCGGCCCTCACTTTGCAGGCCACAAGTTGCAGCTGCAACCGGCCTTAACCGAGATTGACAATTTCCTTCAGCTTCCGCCCACCACAAGTCAGTTCCTCAGCATTCCGCCTCCCGCCCATTTGCAGGCCACGAGCTGCACCTCCAGGCCGTCATGTCGCAGCAGTACAACGCCAAATCGTATCTCCCTGATTCCGCCCAACGGAATACCGCTACTCACGATTCCGTTCCTTCCGTTTGCAGGCCACGCAGTACAACGTCAGATTGATTCAACCCAACTCCGCCCAACGAATTCCGCTTCTCAGGGTTCCGTTCTCTTCCGTTCGCAGGCCACGAGCTGCACCTTCAGGCCGCCATGTCGCAGCAGTACAACGCCAACATCCGGCGGCACTGCCTCCAGCAGGCGATCCTCAACCAGCTGCGCAAGCCGCCCCCCGCCTTTGCTGACGTCATCGCCGAGCACTTCGCGCGCAAGAGGCGCGAGATCGAGGAGCAGTGCGCGACGTGGATCATGGAGAGCGACACGCTGGTCGGGGGGGACATAACGCGGGTCGCCGGGGAGCTCAAGCAGGAGTTCAAGACGCGGTTTGGGCCGCTGCCGGAGCCGGGGAGACCGGGGGACGGCCTGCCCGGGAGGCCCGAGCCTTCGGAAGAGAGGGCCGTGAAGAGGCAAAACTTCGGGAAGTGATGCGAGACCTGGCTTGGTGATAAAAGGTGCTGTTTTCACGCAGGCGAGAAGCGAGTTTATGTATGACGAGATCAGGTTAACGGTGGGCTTCTAGCGTGCGAGATTTTGTGTCGGTGGATAAATTCGATGAAGTTGAGTCTGGTTCAAACCTCAGCAGGGGGTGATGGGGGTTAGGAAGGTCAGAATAGCCAAGCTATGATTTGACTATGTCTCTTAGTTCCTGGAAACCGCACGTCTTTTAAGGTTTAAGTTGGCCCTCAATCGGAATGCGCCATGCAACAGTGCAGTGTTGATCGGAGCACACCGCGGAAGCTTCATGGAACTATGTCGGCGATGGGATGGAAAAAACGGGTTCCAATGATACCTTAATTGCAATCTTCAATTCTTTCATGCGGGGCCGGCCAGCTGCAGGGATATCAATGCAGCGTCGTGACTTTTGGAAGGTCGATTGTATGGCGCCGCACATATATGATCGACCTTACCAAAGCCGACGCGCCGATCGCAGAAGCGTCCGACTAGCAGGCTATAGTGCACCTTACGCGCAGACGCATGACCGTCTAGACGGTCTGGCCGCCGGCGCCCCGATTTTACAATTAATGCATGCGCGCATGTGCAAGAGATTTTGGTTACCAACCTTCAGGCACATGATCGATATTATATTTCATATACAGAGACATGCAAGTCATCCATGCACGTCCATGCATGCGCCGCCTAGCTACAAGCTACAGCTCTTGGCAATATTGCATATAAGTGAGGTCAACTCATGGTTGCTCCATATTGGTTGCTGAACGCATGGAAACGAGAGCTCAACTCATTGACAGGCTCCATGCAGCAGCGGGCCCAGCTAGAGTTCGTTCTGGACCGCACCTGAGAGCAACAAAGTTGCTCGTATCGTCTCCTCAGTGCGGTATACTAAAAAAGGTCGGGCCCGCGTTCAGTGCGGAAGAATCCAACTGTTCCGACGGCTCCGAAATTGCAAGAAACGCTACAATTTCTCAACGTACTAGTCATGACTGCGCCTTCCGAGGCTTTGATAGGCCTGGTAGTAAAGAAGCTCTTGGGCTGGATTGACACGCAGATTGCTTCGTTCGACTCGTTTCTGAGGTACGAAGTTGATGGACAGTCTTTCGGCACACTGAATATCTCGGGTTGTGAATCTCTTCTGTCAGGCTGCAGAAGGTATTCCTTGATGTCGTTTCGCGCAAATAAAGTGGTAGAACCGTCACGCTGACATCGATCGTCCTCATTGAAGTCCCCTTCTTGAAGCAAGGATCGTTCTGCACGCTTTTATAATGCCCCATACAGGGCTTTCGAAGGACATTAGTCTTACAGACTTGGCGAGCCCGCTTGGTTTATCATTAGAAGCCACCCGTATTCACGCTGCCAATCTATTGGGAGTTTGCCTCAAAGCTAGAAGCTTCATAAAACGATTATTACTTCGTGCTCATTCAACCGCTTTCTGTCCACAAACTTGGTGGTAGCTTGTTACTTGATGAGTGGCTGTATACTTGAAGTGAAGTTGGACAGTGGTGAATTGTAATTCTAGTGAGCAAATCGAAGAGGACAGGTGGTAATAATATGGGGGTAACGGCGACTTGGGCAAAGGCATGTCCTGTTTTGCTTAGAATCTGATATGTGGGTTGAACAGACACTCTCCCCTTCTTTAGCAACTGCTTGCCAACTCAGAATTCATGGCTATGTCTATGTAATCTGTATAAAGTAGGTCCACAAGAGTGTCACTCAGTACTAATATGAAGTACTCGAATTTCATCAAATCTGGCACTGTAGACATGATGACTTCGTTTCCTTCCTGTGCGCAGAAGATATGGTGACGACAGTACAGTACCTAAAAATGCTTATTGTCAAGGTAAGGATGTGATGACTCATTGTCGCTATTCGATATTTTCGAGGCAAGCGGTCCTCAGCAAGGAAGAAGTGAGCATTATGAGATGCGTGCCCCAAACTACGTTGCGGATCGTACATCTTTGGTCCCAGCCAATCATTGAAGATCAAGAACAGAAAGAAAGGTGATTGGAAAAACAAAGCAACCTTGTCAGCAGTGACCTAAGCTTGTCGAGACTTTAAGGTAAGAAGGTTATGCATCTCAATGGTCGAGTCACTCAATTGCTTAGTAAAATCAACTATTCCATTGTCACCCTTGGCTGACAATGCGGAACAAGATGTTGCTACTCTTAGGTATATCTAAATACAGATATTCGACTTCGAGCATTCAAGGAGAAGTACTGGAGAAGGAAGCTGGTCCTAGTCGTTCACGATCCAAAGTCGTTTGAAATGTAGGACATCAACACAAGAATGGATGGAGATTTGAAAAGGAACGACTTTCTGACTCTCATACAAGTTTGAATCATCGTCGCTGTATGTCTAGGCTGGCTTAAGGGTAAGACTTGACAGCCTGTAAAAGCCACCCGAGAGTTTGACTCTTGAGCAGAAGAAGGGACCTCCCATTATTTGTCTGATATGTTGGAAGGGCCGCTGAATTGAGAATGGGTAGTCAGAGCTTGCTGGTAGTCGCATCTCGTCAACTCATGAAGAGATACTCTGAATCAGTCCGTGTGGTCGGCACTTGCCGGAATCTGCTTGCAACGCGCTCTGAGAAGCAGGATGCCTTCGCAGAAAGGCCGACCTTACCTCCGACTATTTTGAATCCTTGGCCAGCCCTTTTCGGGACTGGTTTGGGTCTAAGGAAGAAGCTTCCACTGGTTCTTGAACGCACTGTCGAGCTCAAAAAAGCATGCAGCTAGCAGCTGGACCTCTTTCACTCAGCGAAGAAAGCTTTGCACAAAGCGTCGTTCGTCCAGCCAAACAAAGAAGCCTGTAAGCGGTCGTCCTAAAGATTTCTTTATCAGCAACAGATGCTCCAAAATGCCTCCTCACAGCCACGAAGCATCTTTCAGGGGATGGATTCCAAGCCTTGACGACTCTGAGCTGACGCGCTCAGGTTCCGGGCTCGAGCTCCCCAAACTCGGATCCCTCAAGCGGCGCAGGTCCCCTCCTCCTGGCCAAAGTAAGATGGGACTCTCCAAGCTTGCTTTCGTTATGTCCCTGATCTTCTGCGGGGCGACTTGCATGCTTCTTGCCTGGCCAAGGGAGGGCGTGAGCGACGATGAAGACAAATGGGGACCGGAGGCCGTTCAGAAGTCAGGGCGGCTTCTGCAGGCGGAAGAAAGCTGGAGGGATCCGGAGGTTCCTCTGGGAACATACATCCCTGAAGAACTTCCGGCTCATAGTGATTCATCCACAAGGAATCCATCCTCCTCCTCCTCTCTGCTGTCTGTCGAGACGGCTGTGGTTCCTAGGATAATGCTGAAGACCGAAGACGTTGCTGGAGAATCCCATAACCTTCTTTCAAGCACATCAGACATAAGCAACCAGGAACCGGTTCAGGATCCCCTGCCGCTGTCAGCTTCAGTTTCAGACAGCGCTGACATCTCAGAAAACCTGAAAGTTCTCAAGAAACCAAAGGAGAACTCCCCTGATAGCCTGGCCCTTGATCGCAAGGGTTTTGGAACACTTGTAACCGAGAACAAGCAGACTGCACCGCGGGCAAAGATGATGATGGTGACTGGTGTTGATTCTGCAACCTGTTCGACCGAGCGGGGGATGGAGATTGGTATGAAGGGGCTGCAAAACAAGATGGACTACGCCAGGTGAGAACTGCGCTGAAGCTATTTATGGTCCGTGATTGCAAAGCAAAACAGCCAAGAATCGAAGACGTTTGAAAGATTCTCGTCTGTGTATTGTCTACCGGACATCTAAAGTAGATCTCCGTTTTAAGTATCGCCTGTTTAATTGCGATGGATGCAATAATCAGCACGGGTATGGCATCTTCATTACATTTGAGACTTTGAAAGCCCCTTGACACAGAACCTAGACCAATCAATGCTCAAAGACTCTGTAGGAACTGACCCGGGATTTGGCGTTCTTCTTTTCTCTGCTCTTGAAGAAATCTTCGATTGAAAGGATTGAACCCTTGGTAAGCATTCCGTGCAAGCAAATCCGCATCAAACGTCGGTTTTCAATGGTTGGTTAAATAAAACCCCCTCTGGAAATACCCGTCCAATATATTCCACTTCATTCGCAGGCTGCACAAGATCGACCTGTGGTACAGTCTGGAGCTGTTCGACGAGAAGTTCGACATCTACTGGATGAAATACCCGCTGCTCAAGAAGCTTATGCTGGCCAACCCGGACATCGAATGGTTCATGGTCAGTGAAAACTCTGAGCTGCTTGGCCATCACAAGTCTCATTCAGTGGATTCTGTCAGTATCCTGCATTTCCTGCAGAATGTCTCAAGCGAGGAAGCTTCAGACTCAGCAGTGCATGAAAGAATGCTGAGAAGAGGTCTTCAAAACATGGATATGGGGTTCTTTTAAACCTCCATCCTCTGCGGTCTTGCTCTGAAGACCATAAAATGAAGAGTGCTGAGCAATCCGGAAGGGCTTTTCACGTGAGATTGATTCACGCTCCGAGATTCCGTCTAAGACCCTAAACCGGACGCAACGATTCGTCGTTCTGTTACTGCGATGCTTAGATAGATATCTGCTACGCACATTCCACGTAAATGGCTAATTTCCTTATTCCCCTTCGCGCTCGGGCTCAAAGTGTCATGCTTCTGCAACTGCATGCTCCGTGCTGATTCAATGCTTCTCTTTGCAGTGGATAGACTCGGACGCAATTTTCACGGACATGACCCTGGAGATACCGTTCGAAAAGTACAAGGACCACGACATCGTCTACACCGGAAGCCCGAAAGCCGTGAGTGCCCTCGCTTGCTTTTCTTCTAGGGGAAAGAACGATAAGCTTCCCAAAGATGCACATCCTCCTATTCTTTATCTCTCTACGGGACGTTCAGAAGCGTCCTGCCGGTATTTTCGAGCCAATCAAACCTCTAAGTCATCAGCTTAGTTCTCTGCTACATCAAAATGGAGCTAGAGAACCCAAGATGATTCTTTTGAGCTTCTGCCGAGGCCATGAAAACTCGGGCAGGAGACCGAATCCTTCTTTCCTCAGGTCTACGAGGACGCACATTGGCTGGCCCTCAACGCGGGCGTGTTCCTCATCCGCAACTCCCAGTGGTCGTTTGATTACATGGCCGAGTTGATGCGGATCGGGGAGAAGGGAGAGCCGAGAAACTCGTATGCGGCCCTCCTGAACAAGAAAGTGAAGGGAAGAAAGGAGATTAGCTCCGGTGAGAACAGGACGCTTTGACTCGGGTCGGTTTGTTTCGCTTTGCTTGCGGCAGAATCTAACTAGGGTCTTGAATCTGAGATGAACTTTTATAATGGTGCAAGACCAAGCCGAGTGCGAATACAGGTCCGCTGAAGACTGATTCTTATTCTGGCGCCCTGAAGGGCGTTCAAATATCAGGAAGAAAGAGGTGTTCGTGGGAGTTCACTTGTTTTTCGTGGCGCACATGGGATCAGAGTTTTCTCTGTGACATCGAGGGCCCAGAACATGCGATTGTTCTTGAAGCTTTCTCTTCTATTATATTCCATTCGCTTCCTTTGCAGATTGGCCCGCTGACGACCAGTGCACGGTGGTCTACTTGCTGTCCTCTTTCCCGGACAAGTGGGGAAAGAGAGTCTATCTCGACGAGGAGATCCAATATCACCACTGGTAAGCTACAGGCCTGTGCCGATTCTGCATCTGCAAAGACGATTTAGATCAAGTGAAAGCTTCAAATGCAGTCTGCCTGACTATTACGGATCCTGTCGCTGCTGACAGGACCATTTGAAATCATCGCCTACCTGGTTCTACTTAAGCGCCTTCACGCTCTGAAATACGATTTTCACCAGAGCAGTTGATCGATTGTCTTGGATTGTAACGGTCTCTGTTCTTTAGAAAGCTTGCGGAACGACAAGAAATGAGAAGTTCTCCAAGCTCCTTTCAAGCTCGTTGCTTGGAGAGCTAGAGTTTCTGTTGCGGTTTGGACGAGGATATCAGCTTGAACTTAGCGAATCGCCTTACGGGATAGAGTAGGATACTCTATCCCTCTCTCAACTCTGATTCGTACTCTTCACTCATTTGACCGCTCAACGCCGTAAGAATCGCAGAACATAGCTTGGCTCTTAATATTACTCCTTTCTAATCCGCTCATCCTGAAAGGCTGATGCGAAGCGCAAAAAGACATCTGAACGGCCGGTAATCAGTTTCAGCCTCCGTTAAAACTGTTTGTGATTTGGTGCTCCTTCACACAGGTGGCTGAATACCTTCGAAGACCTGGAGAAGATGCAGCTGGGGAACGGTGTGAACGGGGGCGCCAAGTGGCCCTTCGTCAGCCACTTCACCGGCTGCAAGTTCTGCCACGCGCAGGGCGCTGACCCCGAGCGCTACGACTCGTGCCTCGAGAACTTCGACAAGATCTACCACTTCGCAATGGACCAGGTATTGAACAGGGTTCTCTGATCTTCTAAACCAAAATTGGGGTGTGGAGCCTGTTGTCGTGGCGCTAACTTGACCAGCCGTTTCCGGCGGCAGCACAGATGCTCCATTACAAAAGAACGGATGGCTTTCTAAGTAGTGATTCGTGTGAGTCCAAAGCAACCTTGCGCGCTTATGCTGAGTCGCTTCGACCACTTCGATCCAGCTGCGTTTGTGATTCATATGCTCGACTGGAAAATGGTGTGGCGATTTCTTAACATGAAGTTCCAAATTTACCTGTCTTATTCACTTGGGAACATCAAGCCAGTCCTTCTCTTATCCAGTGCCAAACGAATCAACTGCTTCTGTCCGGAATGATCTTAACAGTTTGTCGCGACTTTAGAGCTGTTAGGGGAAGGTGTC
The DNA here is from genome assembly GCA_000708835.1 of Klebsormidium nitens. Lineage (NCBI taxonomy): Eukaryota > Viridiplantae > Streptophyta > Klebsormidiophyceae > Klebsormidiales > Klebsormidiaceae > Klebsormidium > Klebsormidium nitens. Next base: position 207,873 of record DF236970.1, on the reverse strand, counting down.
TCGATTGTCTTGCATACCAGCTTTAGTTACTGATTGACAAATCCCTTGTTTGCCAGGTGCTCCGACCCCTCGGACTGAAACACAAGGTTCTTGGAAGCCCCCAGATTGTAGCCATTTAGCACCTTCCCACATGGCTACATGTAGACCTACTCCTCTGTCGCGCTGACAACGGAGGAAGAAACGCGTTGCAAGCATAGAAAGCTTCCACCGTAGGTCCGCGCCAACCAAACCGTATAGCAGTGCATGCGTGCATCTCTTATCGTACAGGATCGATGTAACTTGAATGAGATCTCCAAGCCGGTAGTGAGAGCACAGCTGCAGTTTACTGTTGACTGCAGCGGGTTGCGAAAGTTGACCTCCTTGGGTTTGCGCGCCACATTCTTTTTCTTTAACAAGACTACTACCGAGAATGTTTGGCACGAGCGGAAGGAAAACAATAATCATGAACCTGCTCGAGGCTCTGGTGCCGAATCTGGCGGCCACTGAACCTTCCTAAGTCACCGAAATCAGGGTTAAAGTCCAGACCTAACCGTCGTTGATATAGTATGAATGGTCGCTTAACATGCATGATGAATTGTGACGTCATCAAACAAGGTTGCAGCCTCCAATCACGATCCAACCACGGCGCCATTTATTCAGATTGCCCAGATGCCTCTTGATTCTTCTTCCTATAATATTCAAATCGTCTTCTGTTGACTATCGAACGGCCTCAGAATCTGCATGCGACTGCCATCAAATCATCGCCTCAGCAACTTATTATCACGCACATTCACTGTCATTATTGTCCATTTGATACAAGCATGTGATCCAAAAAAGGGGAGCCACGTCGTTCCTCCAGGACTAAGTGATGCGTAGGTCATCTTCAAATGCTTCTCGATCAGAGAAGGGTGCTGAACATGTGATCCAGAAACGTCTGCGCCGATTGTGAATGCAATTGCAGTAAACGACGGTCGCAGGTTCTTGCAGCCGGCGATAAGGCGCAATTATGCACTGCATCAAGGCGGAAGCATACGGCAATTTATTACTGCTCCAAATCGCTTTGAGAGCAGTTGAATCCATGCACGTGCAAATCTGCGGTTTCTTTTGCCTCGGGCGAATCGAACACTCAACCGGTGCACACACTCAAAAATTGAAGATCCAAAAGCCTCGGTTATCACGCCATCTTACTTGGAATCAACGTGCAAATCTGCAACTCACATGAGTAGAAGATTCACCTAGAGAAACTTAGGAGAATTCAAAGCAGACGCCGTCGACACTTCCAAAGAAGTCCGTTCCAAAGACGTTCTCGAACCACTCTTTGGCCGCGTTAACGACAACGTAGGCCGCAACGCATATGGAGTTAAGCTATCTCGGACGCTTGTTTCGCTGGTAAAGCTTTTTTTCCAGAGTCAGTCAGACCAGATAGACCAGCTAATGGTTTCACCCTTCTTTGGTGCTTGTCTTTCGCAATCTGCTGATGCTGTCTGCTGGTTTTAGAGAAGCCTTAGCCTGGTCAGGAGATTGCTTCAGAGTCTGGACCTTAACGCTATTTTGTAGTTTGCAGGTTTTTGCAAGCTGAACAAGTTGCTCTTGAAACATCCGTCCTTTTAACATGTAAGAAGCGAGAGTAGCCGCCTCAATCAACCCTGCAGAACATTGAGCTGACAAATGATCAACTTCTTACAAGAAAGAAGGACTCTGTGAAAAGCTAGCCAGTACCGCAACCATGGCGCCTTCGCAAGCTGGATCTCCCCTCCCCCTTCTCTCCCTTCTCCTCCTGCTAACAGCTCCCCTTTTCCCCATCGCTTCTTTCGCTATGTCCCCTGTACCTCCGGGCAGCGACACCAAAGTTTCCCCGGTCACAAACCCCACCGGAGCGTACGATCCAGACCGCTCGGGGGTTTCCACCGACTACGAGTGCACCAGTCCAAATGGTACCTGGTCTTTGGTGACCAAGAGCTCGGGGGTTTCGGGAATACACTGGGCGGTCACACCAATCCACAATACGCTGGTGCTGATCGACCGGAGCGACAAGGACAATAGTTACGTCAAGGACAAGTAAGGTGTATATATATGGATACGTTCTTTCAAAAGGTTCTTGCTAGGCGTTTCTTCTAGAGAAGTTTTTTCAAGTGCTCTGACACGTGTCTTGAACGGATCATTCTAGCAGTCTTCGGAGGTCCTGTGGCCGGTCTTTCCGTAGAAAAGTCTGCCAGGTGCTTTGAACGGATCTGGCCAGGGAGCTTGCCATTGGGATTGTGACGTCGTAAAGAACCGGGTTCGGGGAAGTTCTCCTTGTCTGATTCAAAACGCATCATAACCATATGTGATCAAAGTGGGTGAGTGGTTGACAGAGAATCAACCAGACCAAAAAACCGAGATCTTTTTCATCAATACCAAAATGATGTTGAGTTTTCTGTCCGCGGCTTAAGATTCTATCCCCTCCTTAAGAAGTAGGAGTCTGCACGCGCTAGAGCGAACGCGGTTTTACAATTATCCGCGTTAGGCCAGGCTAACCAAAGTTTCTGCGGCAATTATAATATCATTAAGCAGATGGTGAATATCCCCAAGCGTCTAGATGTTTATAGAACTTGTGCGGCGAAATCCTTGACCGGAACCACTTCCTTGGAATAGAGGTCTGTGTTCTATGTTCTTGAACCGGGGATGACAAGAGAAGAGCGCAGGCGCCAAAACAACGCTTGCCGTACTTCTACTTCCCCAATCGCCCAAGAGAGACTGCGTCAAGAAACTTCGGGACTGCTAATCGCAGATACTCGTCATCCGTCAACACAAACCAAGTCTTAACCCTATTTTCCACAGGAACGGCAAGCAGGCAGCCGCGGCGGTTCTGGACCTCGCGAAGCCGAGTCAGAAAGTGCGCGGCCTTGACGTCATCGACAACACCTTCTGTTCCGCTGGCCAGTTCTGGCCCAACGGAACGCTGGTAAACACGGGGGGGTTCAAGACCATCGACGGTAACACTGAGGCGTTTTACGCGGTGCGTTTCCTGGACCCGTGCGCGGCGGGGGACTCCTGCGAGTTTTACGAGTACCCAGGTGAGGGATCCCTAAAAATCCCGGTCACTGTTTGATCAATGAAAGCCGAGTCAGCTTAAGGCGCTCGGCTTATATGGGCAAAGCGTTGCTGATCCTGGACCCTTGCAAATATCCCCCTTCTGATCCGATGCCGACGTTCTTCACGATCGGCAAACGTGTTTTGAACGGAGAGTATTCTTCCAAGGTGTTTTGCGAGGTACCAAAACATAACGGTTCGAGAGTTTCCAGGTGCCGTTGTTTATTATGGATCGGCGTGAAATGTAGACGACTTCCCTTTACACTAGAAATCCTGTTTGGAATGGGGAAATGACCACGGAGGGTAAGGGAGCCGTGCTTTTGTTAGACACGAATGCAAAAAAGATGGACAAAATCGAGCATCAGGGCAGGCGCCTCTGAAATACGCGCTGCGGAAGGCGCTGAGTCCACGATTGAATACGTGAAGCAGACATCTTGCTCAAGCCCGCTCGAGTACTTCTGTTGCAAAGATCAACGAGTCTCCTACAAGCCATTCCCAGCCAAGATCACTCGATTATCACCATACGCTACAAAGCTCTTCTGCTGCCAGGTGTGAGCATGCTGGCCAAGCGCTGGTACCCGTCGGCGCACTTGATGCCGGACGGCAAGCGGATCGTCATTGTCGGCGGGGCTAAAGTCGGCGACTTGGTACTCCTGAAGAAGCGAGGCGATGTAAGGTTTGAACATTTGTAATTTTGGGGTCTGCAAGATAAAGGAAATCTATGATTTGAACCTGGTAACAACGATTAGGAGAAACGCTTCACCGCTTGGAACGCCAAAAGACAAGGTTTAAGCAGCTAATCACGGTTTTGGGAAGTTCATGGCATACTGTGTACTTATGACCTGGTTCAAAACTTCGTTCTCAAAGAAAGTCTCTTCCAAAATCGTCTAACAAAACCCAATGCGTGAATACTCTAGCAGTCCCGAATGGCGTACCGATGATTGGTCAAAAGCCTTATCTCTCGACGCCGTTACGTGGACAAACCTAGCAAATTGTGCCGCCCAACAGTCTCAACGTACCGCATCCGTTTCACAAATCTTCTCGCCCGAGATTCTAAACCTGGCTCTTGTGCTTCGCCCAGTCCGAGACCACGTACGAATTCTTCCCGCGCACCGCGGCCGCGGACGATGCGCTCCGGCCGCTCGCGGTGCTCGCGCGCGCGTTCCCCGCGGCGCTGTACCCGTTCCTGCACCTCATGCCCAACGGCTACTTTTTCGTGATGGCCAACTGGTACGCCGTACTGTACAATTTCGACACCGGGGACGAGATCGTCCTGCCGGACATGCCCGGGAAGATCACGCGCAGCTACCCGTACACCGGTAAGGGTGTAATGGGTGGTTGGGTCGTAGAGCTCCAGCAGCTTTCGAGTTTTATGGTTAATTGTGGATGTCAGGGACCCAAGCTTCCGGCAGACATGGCCTTTAAGCAATTCATTTTCAGGATTTGGATTGCGTTAGAGGAGACTGGACGGGCATACGATGTTCCGTCGATTCCCAAACAAATGGCTTCAACCATTCAAGGCGTCAGTCCGCAAACGGTTGGCCCCGTCACCGTGACCTCGAGGGGATCTTTTCGAAAGAATGACGTCTTCTTAAGTAGAGGCTCCGCTCGCTCGTACGTGGGTATGGGAGCATTATATATTGGCGTCAAGCCGGGGAAACCCTTTCAGAGGCTTATTATTTTCAGTGCAGCGCTTTTGCTGGATAAAGGCCCCAAATCCCATGACTCTCACCACAGTACAGCTTTCGAACCTTGGTCTCCACTCCAAGAACGCCGATGCTCCTGCCACCCTGTCAACTGTTTGTCAAGTCCAAAGGGCCGGGATGAGGGTTTGCAGCAGACGCAATGGTACATACAGCAATAGAAGACGTACTCGAGAAGCAAACCTAAATCGTGACATTTATTGCTACAGGCATGTCGGTGTTGCTGCCCGTGTCGATCGAGAACGATAACACGTCTATACTTATGGTGTGCGGCGGAACTTCTCCTCTAGCCCAAACGAAGACGCGTTCAACATTATAGCTTTTTGACCGGTAACGTTTCTTCGCTGCAGACACTTCGATGTTGCTCCGCATGATGTCGCTCGAAATCAATCAGACGACCGGATCCCTTGCTGCGCTGCTTCTTCGTCTACGCCAGAATCGAATCAAACCAACAGAAAAAGAAGACGCGAAAAACAAAGTTGCTGGCTCTTACGCTATTTCGCTGCAGGCACGTTGGTGTTGCTGCCCAAGTCGCTCGAGAACAATCACACGGCCGAAGTTAGGGTGTGCGGCGGGAGCTTCTTCGATTGCACCAAAAGAAGACGCGTTCAACAATAGATGTTTTTGACCCGTAACGTTTCTTCGCTGCAGGCACGTCGGTGTTACTGCCCATGTCTCTCGAGAACAATTACACGGCCGAGGTTATGGTGTGCGGCGGGAGCTTCTTCACAACCACCAAGAAGCGCGACGCTTACGCGAGCGACACGTGCGGCCGCATCCGTCCGCTGGACCCTAACCCGAAGTGGGTTATGGAAACCATGCCGGACCCGCGCATCTCGCCCGATCTTATCATCACCGCAAACGGGCAGGTTAGAGAGTTGCTCCTCGCATACCCTGAGAAGCTTCCGTTTCCGAGTGAAGAATCTGAATTTTAGCTGATTTCCCAGTTCCATCTCCATTTGAGTAATGCGAGTTTTGCTACTTCCATGATTGGTGAAAGATGACCTGCGCGCTTGCACAAAAACATCATTTGAGAGGGCCTTCGATTTTCATGCAAAGCCTTTGAACTCACGGACGGAATTCTCTAATCAGTTCAACTAGGAGCGGAAGCTTGGGGCCCGAACCTAATCAGACGTAGTGCGCCCTGACTTTCGAGAGAAATTAGACGCCCGGTGATCATTACGAGACTGCGATTTGTCTCGCTCTGCAAGCCAAGATATTTGTTGATATTAGCAGTTCTCTTCTTTCTTCGAAGCTGTCTGGTCTCTGACCGAGAGGGTGTAAGTTCGCCATATAAGCTCGCTGCTCTGTCCAAGACACAGTCACAGGGCCTCGGCTTCAGATCTGCTTTGAAAGGAAGGGGCTGAATTGCACAACCTCGTCAAAGTACACCGACTAGAGCTACTCAGTTTTGCGGACTGCACTTTGCTTCCTCTTCAGGGCCTTCACTTGTGGCACATCGTACCCCTTTCAAGCCTAAATTTCGAAGTGAAAATGAGGCCCAAAGCTAAATCCAAATCTACGAAACTCTTGATACGTGGAAGCTTGAAACCATAACGTACGGTTCTTCTTCCCGCAGATCATGATCATCAACGGCGGCCGGCAGGGCGTCGCGGGGCTCCAAGTCGGCGACTCGCAGATACACAACCCGGTCTTCACGCCCGCCCTCTACCACGCGGCCGCGCCCGCGGGCGCGCGCTGGAGAAACCTCGCGCCGGAGTCGATCGCGCGCCTCTACCACTCGCTCGCGATCCTTGGTCGGTTATCCGCTACATTCGCTTGTGTTTTCGTTTACATGAGCATTCTTTCGCACCAACTTCTGGCGGATCATAGGGCCGGCGTCTTCTCGGAACCGTCCCTGAAGGTCTTGAGACGGCCGTCCGTGCCAATACCCATGATTCGACGGCGACGTCTCGGCTCAACATGCCTGTGCGAGCGTCGCCAACTCCGATGTATGGCCGACTAGCCGGGTCATGTCTGCCCGTGCTAGACACCGCCGCTGCCTGAAGCCCGTTTCCGTTTTCCGTTTCGTTTTCTATTTTCCGTTTTCCGCTTTTCATTTGCCGTTTCCGCTTCTGCTGGCAGTCAAGCAGCTTCCACCCTTTTCTGACCGTCCCAGGCCCGGAAAGCTGTCTCACTTGCCCGTTCGCACAGTCCTTCTTGTTGGCCAGTCCATACAAACATCAAACAAGTCCGCAGCATGATCACCGCTATATGTCCTACATTCATTCGCCACTTCTTTCCTCTGCCCAGTTCGAATAAGAATTGGCTTTGGGTGATGTGCTAATGAAACTACCGCTCTCTGTTTCCAGGCCCCGACAGCTGTCTCTTGGTCGGGGGTTCGTCACCCTCCGACTGCTGCGTGGGGTGTGGCCCTCAATGTTTCGGCGTCGAATGCACCGGGGCCGACGATAAGTGTTTCCCCAACGAATTCACCATCAATAAGTTCTGCCCGCCGTACGTTTCGAGCGTGATCCCACAGCCGCGCATCGCGGCCGCGCCCGCGACAATAGGGTACGGCGCGACGTTCACGCTGACGCTGACGATCCGGGCCAATCTGGAGGTGCCAGCTGTCCGGACCGCCATCATGAACCCGGGATTCGGTGAGTTCCTTGGGAGACGTCGCGGCTGTAGAAGCGGATGCTTGACGTCATCTGCAGGAAATGACAAATGTTGAGGGATTCCGTGGGTGAGAGATTGGGAAAGGGTCCAAAGAGAACTGACAACTCGCCGGGAAAGTTCTCATGGCCTATCCGTTTATCATGACGAAAAGAGATCTCTCTACCGGAGAGACAGTCAAATGAGGTGAAGGAGACTCTCGCGGTGGTCGCCTTGCGAGTGCTTCTGTGGAGATATCCGGCCACGTGATGTGGGCCAGAATCAGACCATTGTACAAACGTCGGATGCAAGCATTTTCATTGGGTTGAATTGACGCTTTTGGAACCTCCAAGCGTCAGCGTAGCCGACTTTCGTGCCTCAAATGCCAATTTACAAAATTTGCTAAAACCTTTCCCTCTTCTCGTACACAGGCACCCACGCGCAGCACATGGGTCAGCGCTTCGTCTGGCTGGAGGTTGATTACGAGAGCCTCCAGTACACTGCCTCCACTGGGGGAGTCACGGTCGCAGTGAAAGGACCCCCCGGAAACACTATCGCGCCCCCCGGCTACTATTACCTATTCTGCCACGACAGCAACATCCCATCGGAGGCGACGTGGGTGCAGCTTACGTAGAGAAAAGGAAAGAAGCTGTGATACTTGTTTGTCACAGTTCATTTTGAGCTCAGACGTGACTCTAAAAGGCGGTGCTTTTGTGCTCGGGGAACAAAGGGAAGAGATAGGGATAGCGAAGCAGGCACATTCAGTGGTCGAATAGGATTTTCGTGTCAGCGTCTACCAAGATATCATACGGATAATTGCATGTCAGGATCCCTATAAAGTCGAATGTAAATCCGACTTCTTGACTTGTTCGTCTTCGTCGCCCGTTGTCCGGAAACAAGAAATAGCTTGCAAGGACTAGCTGTGCATGGTCGTCAATCCAAACAATGAGTTATGTAAGACTAATAAGAGGCTTTCATGTGGCAAGGCGAGACGTTTGAAAGCATTATGACGTATAAGCAGCTCATCGCGCACCTGTGCAACAAGGACTCACTGGCTAATCTTAAGTTTGAGAGTGATTCCAGCTTTTATAAGTAGTGGTCGACACAGCAGCTAGTGCGGCCTTACATTCGGACCTTGTATAATACAGCGCGCACATCTAAGCATTTCGTCGGTGGATAAAATAAATCTGGACCAGTAACCAAGCATTCGACGGCGAAGAAGGAGCATACAGCCGAACAGCCCATCCAAGGAAGCGGGCCACTCGGACCTTCTGAAACCTTTCGGAGAAGACCGGAACCTGGAAGTTGTTCGGAGAATCAGCATCCAAATAAGCCAAAAGAGGGTGGACTATGATCCGGGGCCTTCAAAGCGCAACCTTTGCTTAGAATCAGATACCGCACACCTATATATGTTTGGGTTCGCCTTGTGAATCGAATATTCTGACGACGCACATTCATTGGAGGAGGATGTGCAGCCCGTTTCAGCAGGGAGGGACCTGAGTCTGGCCCTCGCAGCGCCCCCACTGGATCCTTGGCAGGAGTATTCAAGCCAAGCAGACGCTCAATATCAAGCATGCATCTGGAAGCTATCATTCTGAGAGTCCGTCGACGAGACAAAAGATGGCCACCGCGCTGCCATTGCCGCGCCGCGGAATGCGCGCGGCCGGCCGCGCGCCTTTCAGCGCGGCCCGGGCATGCAGTGTGCGGCGGACGGTGGCCGCCCCGCGCCGGCCGGGCACCATTCCACGCGGCCGCTGCCGGCGCATAGGTTCTGCAGCCTTGAAATTAAAGCTAATAAAGGTCAAGTTGAATTCCTGCACTGCATTGATCAGTGCATGGCCTTCTTATTCTCCTGGTGGTACGTCTGCTTGTTGTACCTTCCGCTCTTCATCTTCAAGGGGCTCTGTTGGAAGCTCTGCAGCTGCTAGGAATGGTGCCCCTTCTGTACATTCTCCAAAGAGTGGTTTGCCATGATTCCAACGACAGTTGTCCTGGCTGCAGTCGGTATCGTGCATGCTCCAGCTGCTGTTTTGTGGATCCTTTCCGCTGTGCACATGGCTCAAGGGCTGCCTAGTCCAGCTTCTGCAAAGCAAAAAGTACATGCTGGCAGCTCATTACATTCTTGACTAGAGGGAGCTCTACAGGAAGCTCTCAGCTGAGATGCGGTCTCTCACGCTGTTCTTTGTGCTAGCTGTGATCTTCTTTGGTGGAAGACTCTTGCTTCTGGCCTGGTCAAGAGATTGTCGAGGCGATGAGTTTGCAAGAAAGTGGGGCCCAGATGGGGTTAGAAATTCTGGCCAACCTTTGCGAGAAGGCAATGGCCACTTTGGTGAGCAGCCTGCTAGCTGAAAGATGCTTTGTATCCTTGAAATTGTATCCTTGAAGCTACTGAATGCTCTTAGCTGGTGCTCATCCTAATGGCAGGTGCATCAGGTTCTAAAGAAGGTGCAGGAGACAGTGCTAGGAAAGTCGGAACTCAAGGCCACCATCGCCTGTAAGAAAAGCTGGGCTCAATCGCCACTACCCTGGCCCAGATTTGACTCTCAATTTTAATCGCTGGCAAGGGGATCAATCTATGCACTTCTGAAACTTTATACTTTGGCTTGGCTCAAGGGTCACTCTTTTTCTGGTTGTGATAGGAGATTCCGTACTCAGCGTCGAAAATGAAGAGGAAAGACCAAACCTCCTGCTGGTCACAGCGGTAGACACCGCACATTGCGAGACGTATAGAGGGTCTGAATTCACTTTAAAGGCGCTACAAAACAAGATTGACTATGCCAGGTGTGCCCTCCCTCCATCATCTTCTCAAACTTCCTGTTCCAAAAAATCGCTGTCAATCTGTAGTCTTTACTGTAGCTTTGTTGGATTGGCTGCAGCGTTTTGATGTTTAGATAGAGGTTATTGTAGTAATTGTGAGAAGAGAATAACTCTCTAAGTTTTCAATCCTAGACCTTCGAGTGTGGATCCATGCAATGAATAGTGGATCCGCTCTCGTCACACGACAGTATGGTCCCCTCATCAAGCGTCGCCTTTATTTGCTGTTTCGATCCTACAATCCAGAGATCTGAACTGGCTTTCAATTGAGCCAGTTCCCCTTACCTGCAGGTTGCATAATTACAGCTTGTGGAATAGTGTTGAAATGCTCGATTCTAAGTTCGATAATTGGTGGGTAAAGATCATCCTGCTGAAGAAACTGATGCTCGCCAACCCCAGCATGGAGTGGTTTCTGGTGAGGATCATCTTTTCAACAGCTCTGGTGATCGTGTAATCCTTCTCTGTTTCTCAATACACTCAATACGGTTGCTCTCAGGATGTCATTAAAGAAATGTGTTTTCTTCTCAGTGTCCCCGTTATCTACAAGCGTCAAACTGGGGCTCGAGTGCCTTTGAATCGATCCGAAGGCCTGAAATACGTCCAGATCTGCTTATATTCACCGAAAATGTCAAAGCTTCGAATGGTTCCGTGAACCTTGAGACGAACTGATGTTCGGATCCGCCTCTAACGTCACTGAATGGAAGAATGCTGAACAGAGGCATTCACAGCGCTTCATCTCTGCTCACCTAGTTCTTGCGCTGACGAGACTAACAAATTACTTGAACGATTTTCGCAACGACCTTCAACGGCTGTTTGTCGTACAGTGGATCGACACGGACGTCCTTATAACGGACATGAGCATGCGGATACCGTTGGAGAAATATGAAGGTTACGACTTCGTCTTACACGGGGATAGAATACGGGTGAGAGCGAGTCACAACACCCAGACAGTTGAGCAGATTACATCTCTGAACTGAATCAGATGTCAAGCTTCTATTCCATGGCTGTTTCTCGATTGTCCTCCTTGTGTGTAAACACGTTTTCGCTCAACGACCCTACGCCACGTTCAGAAGGAGCGAGGAACCATTCAGTCGTCCTATCAATTACTTTGTAATTTCGCAGGCAAAACTTTCATAGTCCACCGAATCAAAAACTTTTAAAATCGGAAGTTCTTTCTTTTTACAGAGCTGGTCCCCCTTTCTGCAAGATATTGTCTCTTGCCATGTCCACCCTTCTGTGCTTGCTTTGGAAAAGAACAACGGGGTTTTGGTTGATGACTGTTTTGACTGAACTATCAGGACAGGATTCGCTGATCACTGTTTGTTTAAGAGAGCAACTGATTGCATTCGGAGTTGTCTTTGAAATGAAACGAAAGCGACAGGACCGCTCGATCACTCTTTTCGATGGGATTGTGTATTCAGAGTGTGACAACCTCTCTACGGGGATGGTCCGAACCAGATCGGATTCGGAATTATGATGCAGACAAAACCAACGTCATTTTCTATCAGCTGCCGGAGTGACAAAACCCTCTTGGGGGATTCAGGCAAAAAGTCGGTCGGTCGGACCATAGGGGGCCCAACTTTTATAGGCAATAGGTTCGGCAAACCCGGAACAAGAGTGCTGCAACTTGAGGTCAGCCTGAGGATTCCGGTTTGCAATTCCTCAACCGTCGAAGAATGCTGGTTCATACAGAGCTGGGTCTTGGACGAAACTATATTTTTAGACTCTGGATCTTTGAAGATATGCCTGCCGTCACGTAGCGACAATGAAGCATGGCCTACTGGTCGTCTGTCGCCAAGAAACTGGCGTCAGCGTTTCTGCCCCGAGCAGAGTTTCTGATTGGCCTTTCTTGAAATGATCGAAGTGATGACGTCACTAAACGCCCTTTTGAAAGAGTCTAGGTCTTTGTCGATCAGGTTTTCGAGGAGCCGCATTGGCTCGGCTTGAACACGGGCGTTTTTCTGCTCCGCAACACGGAGTGGTCGCTCGAGTTTCTGGACGCGTTGCTCGCGACCGGGGAGGCGGGAGAGGTCCGCGACTCCTTCGGGCGACTGCTCAACGAGAAGTTGAAGGGACGGAAGGAGGCTGCTCAGGGTGAGAGACTACAGCAAACGAGCCCACTGCACCTTTGTTCAAAGTCTCGCCGGCTGAATCAAGTTCCAGTTGAGTCGATCCTCAAGTCCTGCCCGAGCCGCAGAAGCTGGCCCCTACGATAACCTGGACGCCAGCCATCCAACGGCCGAAGATCAGATTTTGCCATCAATTTGAATAGGAGGCCAGGTTGAGCCGTTTGAAGTGAAGCATTGAGTTGGGGATCTTCGAAGTCCTAGACATTTCGTCAGAAGAGCAGCGCCGACCTTGTGTATGCTTTGGCAATGATCCAGCTTGATCCTGCGAGACGTCTTCCGAGTCTCGCTTGATTCGAGCGACGAGCCACGACGGTCTGCAGAAGCTCTGTCCTGCGGACAAAACAAGGTTTGAAAAGAGGAAAGATTCGCTGCGAATTAGCACACACGTAGCATCTTTAGTGTGACTGGATGAGGAGCCCTTTCATGACGTCTACAGCTACGCGTCTTCACACCCTTGTGCCAGAAAGCACAAAGCAAAGCTCTTGTCTTTCTCTTCCCGCGATGTGTTTCTCAAAAAGTGGTCCTCGACTCACTCAAGGAATGAATGAGAGCTTTCAGGAACGGTTCGAAATCTGCAAATCGTTTCGAACGGGCGCATCCGCACTCTAAATCGACGCGTTCACGCCCTGGACGGGCGCACTCACAACAATGGCGCAAATCACGCAAATGTGTCGCCTGCAGATTTTCCGGCGGACGACCAGAGCAGCACCGTCTACCTGCTGTCCACCTTCCCGGAGAAGTGGGCGACGAAGACCTACATAGACGAGGAGTTTATTTTTAACACCTGGTGAGGGATCCCTTTTGGGTACCAGTTGTTGTGGGTTAAAATTTCTCCGTTCTGCTGAGGAGGCTTACAAATTTCGCTCTCCCTTTTTGCTCCGAAGTCGAGGAGTGTCCTCGATTGCTCGCCTTTCTTTCATTTCCGTAAACAACTCACAAAAGTATTGCAGACTGTTAACCGGGAAAGTCGCAGGCTCGCGGATCTCAGCAGCAACGGTTGCCCTGTTTGGAGACCGTCTGCCATAAGAGCCGCTGAACGTAGGTTCCCTCATCGTAGCTGGCGGCCGATTCTTTGCTTTCAGGTTCAATTCGTTCACGACAGGTCGCGTTACAATTTTCAAAGACTTGCCTCAATGGAGATTCTATAGGGGACGTTTAAAAAGCCAGAAGAAAGCAAGCAGAATCTCCACGAGTGACCATCGAAACATCTTGCCGAATCTTGTTCTTCTCTTGTAAGTAAGATGTAAGTCACTTACAAAGTTCTCTTCTGTTGTGAACGTACTGAAATCGTCAGCGCTCAATTTTCAAGCCGAATTTGAAGCGGAAGGCTCAGAGTCGCTCTACTTTTTCGATCTAAACATGCTCTTTCCAATAAGGCCTTTGATTTTCACCCGGTGAAGTGTACTGGCACCTGCGTGCGCTCTTGCGGCCTTCTAACACCACCCCCAGGCCTAAGCACATCGTGCTCCGCTCGTTCCTCTAGGTTCATTGACGTCCTCAAAAGGCTAGACCAGATAGGAGGGGGCAGCAGCGGCGAGAAACTCCCGTTCACGTGCCACTTCAACGGGTGCAAGTTTTGCCATGGGCACGGGGATGCGGGGCGCGAGGCCGCGTGCGTCGATAACTTCGACCGGGTTTACCACTACGCCAATGACCAGGTGCGTCAGGCCGTCTTTCAAGTTATGTGTAACATGGTAGCCCAAAATCTTGCAAAATTTGGTAGATAGAACCCGGAAATCCCAGTTTGCGATCCCGTTGCCCAGAAAAGTCGCTCAGTGGTATTTCTCGAGTCTGCAAGCCACACGGAAACTGAGAGATAGCTCCGACCGTGTCCACCACTATGCTACCGACCAGGTGTGCGGTGCGGCCTCATGCGGGGTTTTAACACTTCCAAACCCCGAACTCGGAATCCCGGGCGGAACTATAGTCTTGGAAGATTCGGTGCACGGAACGCAAAAAGCTCCTCGTGCAACCCCGTTGCCCTGAAGAATTGGCTGATGGTGTCTCTTGAACCTACATGTCTCAAAGAAACTCGAAGATACTTCCGACCGCTTCGACCACTATGCCAACAACCTGGTGGGTGCGCCCCGTCCGAGGTTCTTGGAGGCTAATTCCGCAAACCTCTGAGGGCTATTTATATCTGACTTGAGGTACTCTCCATTTTCAAGTCGTGTTCTTCAGAGCCAAGTATGCCATACTTGTGTATCAAACATCACGCGGGACTAATCGTTGCAAGGTGAAGTTTGACCAGTTTTACCGCTGCGCCAATGACCTCCCCCGCCTCCGCACGAGATTGTCGCATTCCCTGTCCGCTTAAGGTGTACGGCTCTTTATTTTAAGTGCAAACCTTAAAGCCATAGGGACGGGTGCGCTGTTACGCGGTTGACCGATTTTGATGGGCGCCGTCACGGACTTACGTCTGTTTCGTGCCTCATTCGCTTCTTCCTCTCGCTGCCAGTGAGTTGTCAGGCTTATCTTTCTTATCAGGCAACCCACTTCGGGGGGTATTTAAGGAAATCCGTATGAGGTTGACATTCGCGTTAGCACATTGTTGAGGTAGATTTCCCGTACAATTGAAGCAGGAGAGTTCTTACAAAGACTAAGTCCAATTCAGCTTCTGGCCGTTCGCATGGTGCAACATGCCGCTTCGGCCTCCCTTCCTTCGATCATACGAAATTCCGCTGTTTAGTAAGGAATCTTCCTTTACAAACGAAGACCTAGCGCGTTGACAGTTCACAAACGGAACAAAGAACATCAAAGTGACCGATTACAAACCCAGCTCATGTTGTCTTTTTATCTCTTTGGTAGGTACTGAAGAGCCTTGGGCTAAAGCACAAGGTTCTAGGCAGCCCCGAAATCGTGGAGATTTGAGATTAGCTGGTCGCTTGCCCGACGATCTGGTTGGGAGTGTCATAGTGCGATTTGAATTTTGTAAACAAGGTCCTGTCAAAGCCAAGCAATGACCAGGCGAGATGAAGTTATCACGCGCGTACATATGAACTTCCAAGGCCTTTGATACAGGCCAATGTTGAATCGGAGTACTGTTAGCACTCAGTGCATTCAGAGCAACGCAAACTAGAGCGATCGCCTAAAAGGCAAGAGCTTTGACTGAGTTAAGATGAAGCAACTGACACGCAAAAAGATAGCCTTGAGCTTGCGGCGAAGGTCAATCTGGTTGAATCGGTTTAGCGAAGCGTTCAAGAGTCTATTTGTATGAGCTTTTCGGATGATCTTTCCTCAGGAGACAGTGCTATCGATCATGCCTTTCTGATAATCAAGGTATTTTTCAAGGTACTGTTAAGGACTCACGGCTATAGCTGCCTTCATAAACGTCTTGGATCTCCAACCTCAGATGGCCTGGCTAGACGATGCAGCCTGGCTCACAGGTAGCTTCTGGAGCACTCAGGTAGCTTTGTGATCACAAAGCTAGCGGCTGTAAGCTTTGGATCGCAGCTGATTGCTGTGCAGATTTTTACTCAATTTGAGAGGTCCCTTATATGCATGCAGCAGCCGTTATTATATGCGCATGAGTAAGTCACTGTGAGTGTTTTCAATACGACCATATACGAACGCGATCTCAATCGTGGAGATCGTCGCCCTACTTGAAATGTTGATTGGCCCTAGCTCCCTGCTGCTTATAAGCACATATGTAATATGCCATATGCGACCTACTGAGCGCGCTGCAAGTGTGAAGCGGCCTGTACATGATCTGCACTGAACTTAGGCCTGTTCGGGCCTCAGAGAAGCGAGAACGTAGTCAGCTTGAATTAAACTTGAAGCGGATGCACCGCGTGCCGGAAGAGGATGCAAGCGATAAGAAAGTTGAAAGCCCGGAAAGCTAGCTGGCATCATGCCGTAATATTCGACCAGACACCCGCTTTCAACTGCAGAGGTCATGCACAGATCATGATGGAAATTTGTCGATGCAGTCGGCTCCAAATGTTCGAACCGTCACGGGACGCGCTAGCTCATACTTGGTGCCGATCTATTTACACTCGTGCATATCCTCTGCATGCCAGTTTAGTCTCTCGATCGCTCTGCCTCGCACAAACTCAGACCTTTCGGTAGGCTGCTAAGGGTCAAAGTTGACGTCACCCTCCAAATCAAACTAGTTGAAAGGCTGACTAGCTCTAGAGGATCGAAGCCGCCAACGCGAAGAAACACTTTACAAGTGGTGACAATTCGCAACTGGGACAAGGACGTCATCCTAGTCGGATGAATCATCCAGTCGCTTCTTGTTTTTCTGGCTCTTGTCGCTTGATCTTGGACAGGATATCCTGAGCAGCAGCCGGAATGCGAGTCCCCGGGCCGAATATGGCCCCGACACCCGACTGGTAGAGGAAGTCGTAGTCGTCGGGGGGGATGACACCACCAACCACCACGAGGACGTCAGCAAGACCCTGGTCTTTAAGCGCCTGCAATGACGGATAGCACAAGTTTTACGGGTCTGAACGCCGTTCGTTTCAAGACACTAACACTAGACATACGGACAAGAGGCAATCGTGAAACGAACTATTAAACTTACGGTGTTCGATGTGATGCGAAGTCTTTGCGGACGCTTACCTGTTGCGGAACGAGCGTCCGGTGCCCCGTCGCCTGGCTGCTTATCCCCACAAAGTGCACGTCCGCTTCCTCCGCGTGACATCTTATGCCAACGGTACTGGACGCTATTCGGACGCTACTCAAATCAGTCTGAACGACTTCCGGACGGTTTCCGGACGCTCACCTGTACAAGTTGTGGTACGAGCGTCCGGTGCCCCGCCGCCTGGCTACTTATCCCCACGCAGTGCACGTCCGCTTCCACGGCGTGACGCGCCACCTCCTCGGGCGTCGAAAAAAGCGGTCCGATGTCGACGTCGAAACCCAGGTCCGCTAACCCGGTCGCGATCACCTTGGCGCCCCGATCATGGCCATCTTGACCCATCTGGGTTAGAAACAAGGTCAAGGATGCATTTGGTGTCCTTTCATAGTATCTTTCCATTTCTTTGGTCGCCAACGATTCCAGTTGGGTTTCGCTAAGAAGAGAAGCCAGAGCGCAAGCTGTGATTCGTAGTGTCACGTTGGAACCCAGGTCAACTAACCCGGTCGCACTCACCTTGACGACTGGGTTGGGCCAGTCTTGACCAGTCTGCATTTCATAAAAATTCGGTTGGCACGTTTTCTGACGCCGTAGGTTGCTGCCCGTCTCTTTGGTCGGGTATGGTTTTATCAGAAGTTAGAAGACGCCAGCGAATTTAAGAGCCTGAAAGACTTCTCTTGCCTTGCCTTGATGTCGACAGGTGGTTGCAGGTAATTCAACCCGATTATACTCGTTCGAGAACACAATCGGCTTAGCTCGCCCCTTCCGCCCTCGACTGAGCTTCGTTCCCGTCGTTCTAATCCTAAGCTATACGGCGTCTCTGATTCAATTAGGATGGAACAGCATCAGCCTGAAAGGCGTCGAATGTCAAACTCAATTGCGCGTTCTTTGCCAACTCGTCCGATGAAGCAACGGCTCCACTTAATGACTCCGAAAGAGGCACGCAGGGCAGAGGGCGAGACACGTACCAAGAACTGAGGGGTCAACATGAGAGCAACAACTTTACACCATTCTGTCGCACCCTTTGGATAATACCTCAACAAAGGGTCGCCATAACTTCAGAAAGGAACAACATAAAGCCGAAAGCGCGTGCGTCTGAGTCACCTCTGAAACCACAAACCCTTCTCTTGAGCTCCCCAATCAACCGCTCAAGAAACTCAAAAGTTTTCCCACCTTCGCGACAAGTATCCGTGGGTTCCGCCCCTCCGCGTCCGCAAAATGGGCGACAAGCTCCCGCACTTTCTCCATCTCTTCGTCGCCCCCCTCGCCAACGGCTGTACTGTACGCTCCGGATACGACGGAGCTGTCCGCGCGGTGCCGCCCGAACACCTTCTCGAGCGCATAGCTTATTTCGCCCACGGTGGCTCGCGCGCGCGCTGCCGCGACGGTGAGCGCGAGCAGATTGTGGGCGGAGCGGTCTGGAGACTGCAGGAATAAAAGCTGTTACAAAAACCCTTGGACCTATGATAAGATAAGCTCCACGTAAAAAGGCCAGTTTGCCGGGCAAAGAAAGTCATTGGACAACCCTAGCCTTACTACTCGCACTTCGCACCCGGACCCACCATGAACTCCGAGCAGACCCATCGATCCTCGGACTGTAAAATGCTGTTTTTAAATGACTACGACACTTCGTGTACCTAACCGTCAGGAGGTTGTGGGAAGCGCAGACCGGGGACTGCAGGACGGCAAAGCTTACCAGCTTTCAGGGGTTTGAGTATCCGGGCGGGAGAAAATCTAGGAGGCGAAGCAGGAGGACTGCGGAAAGGTGAGGATTTTCTGCCATGATAGAGATTTGAAGTTCTAAGTTTTGAGGCCGGCGAGGGCAACAATCCTTAAGACTCGGACAGAGAACGGCCGTTTGGGGAGGAGAGGCGTCAGTGTGGAAGTAGCCTGGGGTGTGAAGCGGTGATTGATGTTTGAAGCCACAAAAGCTGGGCAAACATAAGCCTAGCAAGAAGCCTGAAAAGAACCAACACCAAGCAGTTGAGAGGGAGGCGGAGGAGTGTATGAGGCGCATCTGACCGCTGGCATGATGATAGGCTACCACCGACGGGAATCTGGGGAGGCGAAGTGCAAATGGCTCGAAGGCCTCAACGGAAGCAGGGCTTTCATGCTCGCCCAATCTGGCTCATTATGAGTAACCCCAAATGACGTCATCCTCGTGTTGACATCAAGGGCGTTCGCGACCAAAATCGGGAGTGAATCAAAACTGCCGCTCACCGCTGCAGCCTCCGTCAGTCGGTCCATCGCCTCTTGCACTTTCTCCCCGTCCCGCGACGCCCTTACTTTTTCTAGCCGCTCTAGTTGGCTGGCCAGCACCGCTTTGTTGTCAATCGACAGCACCTCGACTTTCTCTTCAGTTGGCAGCCGGTACTTATTCACACCGACAATCACCTCCTGGCCGCTGTCTATCCGGGCCTGCGGGTGTGAACGGAAACGGGTTCGAAAAATGCAGAGAGAGTAGTGTTGAGAGGTATAGTTTTGAGAAGGATGTCGAAAATGCGTAACCCTGGATGAAATATATATGCGCTTCTCAGAACCTGGAGCCCTCCTTTAATCGAGCAGCTTCCTCCGTCCCCCTCACATTGACGAAATCAGAGGGCATTGACAAATCGAGCTGAAGAGATGCTTACTCCGAGATGCATTGGTGTTTTGAACGTTCCTGAGCACAATTCAACTACTCCAACCTCAATCCGCTCCCAAAGGTTTGCGGACAGTATTTGGAACCTGTGGAGAAATTCCAGACATCTGGTTGACTTTGCAGACGTTTCTCGGTGTCTGCAGGCAGCTTCCGGACACGTTCCGGCAGCTGTCGGTCATATCTGGACACTTCTCGATCATTCGCGGACAAATTTAGAGCCTTCTATTAACAGCTTTTCATTTCTGAAAGACACAAGTTACTCTCAAACAAGTCAGTACAGCCTTCAAATTGATTGGAAACAACTTTCGAACAGATGCAGACAGACTCTAATCATTCACCGACAGCTTGGACCACGAACAATCTCCGGACTCCTGCAGACACCTTCCGGACACATTCGGACGATACGCAAGGCTTACGGACACTTGCACACAGCTTCCGGACGGTTTGTTGGGGCCTTGCGATCCCCACCTGCTTTCGGGCCGCGCACTCCTCGATTCGCCGCTTCGGCATCCCCGACTGAATGGCTGCCGTCATTCCCCCCTTTGCTTCGACTTCGATAATCACTTCCAGTGCTTGCTGTTCCAGCTTTGCAGTAAGGGCCTCCATGAAGAACGACCCCCCCCAAGGGTCCGCCACACTGGTGATACCCGTTTCTTCCTGGAGGATCAGCTGCGTGTTCCTGAACAGACAGGATGAATCCATGACCGTGGGCTTTTCTAAAAAAGGTCAATAGAATTCCAATACCAATTACCGGCTGATAAAATGGCGGGACTGAAAGGAGGGAGAGAGAGGGTATCGGGAGGGAGAGAAGGAGACAGAAACACGTGCCCTCTTCTTAATTTCCAGGTTAGGGACGGAGGTCGGAACCAGTGGGGCAGGCTCTATATAAGGTCTGAACACAAATATGAGACTGCCTGTGTGGAATGGGAACCAATGTAGCGAGGAGAAACCCAACAGCGTAGGAAGCAGACGGCTCCTTTGGATCATTCCGCCCTGTGTATGCTTTGCTCAATCAGTGCGCTATGCTTCAGTCGCTGGAAAATAGAGGCAAAGCGGCGATTTGAGCACCGGAACAAAAGAGCCAACCCAAAGGGTCGGTCACGAGTCATTCACTCCACGTGCCAAAATCTCCATACCTTGCAATCCTCGCCGACGTTTCCGAAGGCAGCGCGAGCGCCTCGTCGAACGAGTTGGTGTGCAGCGACTGCGTCCCGCCCATAACCGCTGCCATCGCCTCGACCGTCGTCCTAACTATGTTATTATATGGGTCCTGCTCAGTTAAGCTATAACCCGACGTTTGGCAGTGGGTTCTCAGCACCATAGACTGCTCCTTAACCGGGTTGAACTTCTCTTTAACCAGCTTCGCCCAGAGTCGACGCCCCGCGCGCATTTTCGCAATCTCCATGTAGAAGTTCATCCCGATCGCCCAGAAGAAGGAGAACCGTGGCGCAACGGCGTCGACGGAGAGACCGGATTCCGTTCCGCAGCGCACGTACTCGAGACCGTCGGCGATCGTGAAGGCGAGCTCCAGAGTGCTATTGGCGCCCGCCTCCTGCAGAAGTATCAAACCTCTTGTTAACCCACCTCTAATTATTTCGTTGGACCTTTTCTGAGCTATTTTGTCACATTTTTGAGACCGTCGGCGATCGTGAAGGCGAACTCCAGAGTGCTGTTACTGCTCGCCTCCGGCAGGAAAAATGATCAAGCCATATCTTATCTTCCTTCTTTAAGCCTATGGCTGACCACATTATAAACCCTGTTATCTGACATCTAACTTGACGGTTGTGCTTTCGGGTTGACATCAGACCCCAGAAGTTCATCAGAATATTCCGGATGCGAGCTCGAGGGTGCTGTTTGCGCCCGCCTCCTGCAGAAGTGTTTACCCTCCTCTATACCCTTTTCTAAATTCTTTCGTCAACCCTTTTGCTCCTGCAGATGACGGTTTGGTTTCTCGTTCCAAGATGGAGAGGTGTCCCTATGCGAGCTGCAGCGTACAAAGAGCCCACATCAGCAATAAAGCTTATTACTTCCCAAGGATCTTGAGAAGAGTACAAGAACATACTGCACACAAGCAACTCGCCTGCATATGATAGCCGGAGATGGAGATGGAGTTGAAGCGCGGCATGTGCTGCGCAGTGTAGGCCATGATGTCACCAACGATGCGCATGCTCGGCGCGGGGGGGTAGATGTACGTGTTGCGCACCATGTACTCCTTTAGGATGTCGTTCTGGATAGTACCCGACAGCTGGCTCGACTTCACGCCTGCAGACAGAAGGGCGCTGTGGGGTTGAGTGTTTGACATTCTGAGCTTTCGGAATATCAGAGTCTCAGGGTCTCAGGGTCCGGACACTTAGACATGTCTAAAGGTCTTAGAGGCAAAGAAGAGCATACCACGCAATGCTTCAGAGTGTCGTTGTGGAGTAGTACCCAACAGCTGGCTCAGATCCACGCCTGAAGACATGAGAGCGCTAAGGAGCTCAGTGTGCTCGACAAATCCAAGCTCAAATGAAGCAACTGCTGATCCGAATGTCGGCCCAACCCGATCTGCTCTTGGCCGCCTCGAAACACATCGCAAGCACACACACTTGAATTCTGAACAACCTAGACCTCCGAACAACCTAGAGCCCAGGAACTCCAAAACAGCTTAACGCGAAGAGCAGTCAGACCTTGACCAGAGTCGAACCCAGGAGATAACCGGTGTCTCAACCCTGCTTACTATGCTCCTCGGCCGTCACGAAGTACATAGCCACCACACACGCCTGTGCGGGTCAAAAGCTTGACCGTAGCTTTATCTTAAGCGTAGTCAGACCTTGACCCACAATAAGACCCGAGCTTAACCCGTGTCTCGACCCGGCTCACCCTGCACCTCAACCCCCGCAATAGGCATTGCCAGCACTCATGTCCGTAAATGAACCAGGTGGTGCCGAAGCTTGACACTCCTCGACTTAGAACATAGTCAGACCTTGACCCAGATTCAAACCGAGAGCATAACCCAGGTCGCGACCCTGCTCACCCTGCTCCTCGGCCGCTACGATATACATCGCCAGCACCGGCAGGACCGCCCCATTCATGGTCATCGAAACGCTCATTTGGTCCAGGGGGATCCCTTCGAACAAAACCTTCATGTCTTCAACGCTGTCGATCGCCACGCCCGCCATGCCGACGTCACCCAGGACACGAGGGTGGTCTGAGTCGTACCCGCGATGCGTCGCGAGGTCGAATGCGACGGAGAGACCCTTTTGCCCGGCTGCGAGGTTGCGGCGGTAGAACGCGTTGGACTCTTCGGCCGTGCTGCAAACAGTAAACTGGAATTTGAACCTCAGGTAATCAAGTACATTGTCATATCTCTGACAAATTTGGGATGGTTTTGACTCTTGAGGTATGTTTTGACCAGTTACGTCCTTCAGGAGGTTACTCTACACACTAAGGTGCCAGATAGAATTTTGGCTTCAAGAGTGCCAGTACGTCTCTGAGCCCACTTCCAAGCAGCTTACGCGTTTTGCAGAAGGGGACCGAAACTTCTTCGAGAAATAAACGGCAAGCTTCTCAAATACGCATGGGTGAATACGTGCTTCTGTCCTGTTCAACTGCGTTGTGGCCCCTCGTTGAGGTAGAGATTCGAAAACAAGTCCGGGTGGAAGCGAAGCGGACAGACGAAGCTCGTTATAGACGGTCGAACCCAAGAGAATGGCCGGTGACCCCTGCTGACAGGGGGACACAAGTGGCAGACGCAAATGCACTCAAGAAAAGCTTGAAGAGGTCCGACGTCATTTGAGCCGCACACCTCTACGAAGGATCAAGAGCCAACAAGTAGACGGGTTCTGCCAAGGTAATAGCAGGTGGAAAACAGGGCGCACCTGAATCCTGCGTACTGCCTGATCGTCCAGGGCCTCTGTGTATACATGCTGGCATAGGGACCCCGTGTATAGGGCCAGACTCCCGGCAACTCTTCCCAGGCCTCGGGGGGGACGTCCGACTTGGTGTATACGGGCTTTAACAGAAAGCCCTGCAAGTGAAGCCGTTCTTGTGTAGACTGACTGAACGGAAGGAGGGAGAACATGGACTCCCAAGCCGATGTTACAGACCCCTCTTAGCCATAACCTTCTAAGATCGACGGTCTAGGATGAGTATGTGTACTAAGTGTGACCGTCAATCAAACAGGTTATAGTCGGAAGGGGGTAACGTAGGGAGTCCGCCGGGAGTCCCTGTTCTCCTTCCATCCGTTCTGACTGGTCTCGACTGCTGCCAGATAAACGCCTTGTGGAACCAGCCATATTCCAACCGTTTTTGGGTTTCTATTGAAGCCTCAAACGCCGCTGAAATCAGATGTGCTAAGACATTTTCCATCGGCAAGTGGTTCTGTGAAATCCTCATGATTCTAGACTTGCATTTCTAGGAGAGTTCGGACTCCCATGCAATACTTGAAGTCCTTTGGGCCCTGCCAAAACATGATCGGGCAGAACATTCACATACTAGGCAAAATGTAGAGAAGACTTACACACTGAAACCGCTTGTTCAGGCTGGAGTTCTAGATTTACTATAAAGCATAACTGGGGAGCAATCTTGACTTCGACATTTGCCAGCTTATACACCCAACAGCACGCTACGGCTTTTTCTGAAAGTTTCGAAATACAAGAATCCAACTTTCAAGTGGGGACAGCAAGTTGCAATGGAGGCAAAAACAGCCTCCACTTTCTTGGTAGCCTCGTTAACAATGTCCATGGTCACACCTCAGCGGCACAAAAATGTTCTTTCTAAGCGCGGCTCTCAGGTTCTCCAGAAGCGTCATCATCGTCACCGGATACTCAGAGCAAGAACTGTGCCGGGACACAAGAATATTCACCTCTTGTGAGTCGTGCGCCAGCTTTGTATAAGGATCCTCCCCCTTGCACTCTTTCCTGGCCTTCTGCTCCCAGGCCTTTTGAGACTCGGTTTTGCCATCAAGGGAAGCCCCCGAGCCGAACCACCGCCGCAAGGACCCCCTGGCGAAGAAGCCATGTTGACCACCTTCGCTGAGCTGCCTAACCTGGGGTCAAAGCAACAAAACCATGGGGATTGATTGATACTTCAAATTTTAGATACTTGGTTAAACAAAGGTTTGTCAAAGAAATTTGGGGAAGAACAACATAAGTTTGTATCTTTGAAGCTAGTTGGTCCACAAAGTACGCTGTTCGCAGCTTGGTGTCTGAGAAGAAACACTCAGTATTTGTCAGTAGTATGCTTTGAGGGGACAATCTGGGTGATTAATATTCTCTTAATTGCAGTGTGGTGCTGGTTTGCGCGGCTTTCTAAAGAACACGGGGAATTTGAATAGGCATGACTGCTTGCTTTGAGCACCAGTTCATTGCACTTTGTAGTGACTGGGGACGAAAGAGGCTCTTGAGGGGCCCACAGCTCGTTGTTAAAATTTGTAATTTAGAGCAATCTGAATCTCCAAACATTATCATGACAGCGACACCAAAAAGAAGCTCACACGCCAACCAACATCAGAACCTCACTTAAAAATCACAAAAAGCAGCTGAATCACGGAAAGAGTTCCTCTCCCTACAGCAAAGAAAAGTTTCTCTTTGCTGCCACACCACCTCATGACCATCGCAACCTGCTGTCTCATGCAGTGCTTGATGATTAAGGAGTACAAGTCCCACTTCTTCTTGCAATAGTCTTTTGAAAGGTTTTGCAATTTTCTTCCGTGGAACTTTCCAGCTTTCAATACTGGTTTGACAAAGATGGCATCAGTCATTCATCTGACCTACAATTGGCATACCACTGTTGTTGCTCAAAAGCAATTGGATCAGCAAGAGTGCTGCTCAAGCAGCCCAGCTCCTTTTTTCCTTTGCACTTCCTTCAACACCTTTTTAAATTTCGCGGTGTCCAGGTACTTTATCCCAAACTATTGACACTCAAGCTGAGAACACACAAGAGTATCAATCACCTGCCCCAAGATTTGTGCGCTTCCGCTCAGATGCTTGCAGAAACTTCTCCAGGAAGCCATGCTGCTGAATTGAGTCAGGTGCGGGGCTTTTGCAGGATTAAATGCACAGCCGCCTCGTCAGAAGAAGCTGATCAGCAACTCAAAAAGCCTGGTTGGGATGTGGGTTCGAGCTCGCTTTCACAATCCACATCTCGCATTCTCCTTTCAAATTCCATATGCTCTTGTAGAGAACATGTCAAGCATAAAGCTCCAGAGACGTCTAAAAAAGTAGGGAGCAACGCCATGAACTTTTGACGCAGCTAGCTCCCTTGAAGTTGAACTTGACTAGGCAGTACTTCCACGTACAGGTTTAGGGTTTACATAAGCAGTAGCTCGAAACCCTAATAAACATAGTATCGATTTGAAAAGTGCACGCGCGGTGCCTACTGATGCTGAGTATACGTACATAGGTATGGCCGCCAAACTTTTGCATTGCATGCTGTTTTTTAAATTGAGAATAAAGTATACGGTATGTATACACATGCTTGCATGGGCGCAACGCCGTTTTGCATCCACTGCAAAATGCAACAATTGTACTGCATGCCGCTTATCCAACACGATGCGGTGCCGGGATGCTCCAAAATCTGTCTGCGTTGAGTTTTAAAACTTATAATGGCTTGCAGCTACCATGATCCTGCATCCTCGAGTTCAAGCTCCCATGCTGAACAGAATGCGCGCAGCCAGTCCGGATGGATACCGTACCTGGTCGGACACATCTGCATCTGACCAACTCCCATGAGGCTTGAACCAACAGCTAGGAACAATTGACGCATTCACCAAATTGTGGCTATCCTTTCGCCTTCACCCTTGGCTTTGGCCCGTAAACCGAGTTCCATGGACCGCCATCTCTTGCGTAGTAATCCATCGGGTACGGTGCCACCCGTTCCCACTCTTCCGACTCCCTACACGTGGCGGTGCTTCCTTTGATAGTACAGGGACCTGTGCTCGGAGCTTCTTTGTCCAACTCTGGAGCCTTACGGGAACCGACCTTTTCTGGCTCATCCACAGTGACTCTAGTACCATTAGCTATGGCTTCTCTCCCCGCAGCAGATGCTGACTGAGACGGAAGCTCCCCTTCAGAAGCCCCATCCGTGACCCCGGTCCGATCTGGCCCCTCCTCGGAAGCGCCCCTTCGTCCAGGCTCCGAAACACCCCCCCTATCAGACGAGCATCCACAAGTCCCCGCCCCACCCTTCCGACCACCCCCCCGGTCGCCTCCCACTCCACTGATGCTGACGTCCGCAGAAGTTTCTCGAGCGTCAGCAGAACTGCCGCTGACGTCGACAGGTCCACTCCTAACCTCGCCGCTGCTGACAGTGACGCCTTCAGCCGTGTCCCCCCGGGCTCCCTCCCACCACGGCGCGACGAACCCCAGCGCCACTTCTAGTTCGTACGGCGTCAGCAGTGGCGCGTCAAACGCCTCGCCCCAATCAATCGACAATCGCGGACACGCAATTTGCACCCACGCGTCAACGGACCCCTTAAACCGCTGGACTTTCGCCGGGTTCAGCTCGGAGACTAATAGAACCACGTAGTCTAACCCGCGGGTTCGTAACCGGGTTTCCACGTGGGTTAGGATGCGCGGGTTGCCCTGCCGGCCAAGGGTTCCGAGCACGACGCCGAACCGTTTCGCGCGCCAGGAGGCTTCGATCGCCCGACGACGCGCGCGGCGCATTCCTAGATGGTCGTACTCCTCGATCGTGAGGACTTTGCTGTAGGGGTCGTACCTGCGGTGGTCAAATATTGACACGTGTCAGAATGATGTTTAAGGGTTCGTTTACCATCCTGTGTCCGCACAAACACGAATCGGATCTGTACGCCGTTGGAGATGCGCAATGGAAACGAGTTTAGGCGCTTTCACAGAATACAAACGCCTGCCTCGGTATGTGATATGGTGCCTCAATTGAGGTCTGGATTCGATCTTTCCAACACTCAAAACGGCAGTCGGACTCTTGATGGGTAGGCAAGGAAGAGGCTACCAAGCGGTCTCGCGATGCGCAATTCCTTAAAATAAGCCGGACATGCCGCGCTTTGTCCAGAAGCAAAACAAACTTGTGGAGAAAAAGATGCGTGACCAGCAAACTGGCGGAGGGGACCTTAACGGGAGCAGTGCCCTAAGCAATCGTTCTCCATCATCAGTTGCAAATACTTATCAACGCAAAATCCGGCTCACTAAAACAAGATACAAAGGGAGACGGGTGCGTTCAATTTTGCGAGGAAGGACTTAAACTAAGCCTATTACGATCTTTCGATTTAATCTTCTGGCTGACGTGGATTCTTTCATGCGCAACAATAGCGAGCTCGCCGTTCGATGCGGTCCAATGCGGTTACCAAGGGTCGTCAAAGAGGGCGTCAGGTTTCAGAGAACACTCGTGCATCCGAGTCCTGAGGGGACGTTTCATCCGACGGACCAGATCCCATCTCGAAAAATTCCCCGAGCGACCAATCTGGCTTTGTGGGCGCTTTGCTGGTCGCCCAGAGGGGACCGGTCCGCCCTCTGTAAAAGCAGAGACGAAGACCCACCTGTAAGCAGGCACTGTGGGGTTCGCAATCATAATCGCCTCCAGGTGGAACCTCCCGTCCGCGACAAAGACGATGGCGTCCGCTTTGCTCGCAAGTACGGGGGCGGTACAGCCCAGAACCTCCCCCGGGGACAACGGCTTGGCCTGCGCCCGAAAGGCGTCCGCAGGTTAGCGACAACGTCCAGTAATCAGTCCAAGAAGCGTTCTCACATCGTGGGGAAAGTAGTGGGGATCCTTTCAAAACGCGTCTACGGAAGTGACAAGCGTCAGACAAAGTAGTCAAAATCTACGTGTCTCACAGCTTCCAAACATCCCGATATGGAACACGTATAGATGGCACTTTGTAAGCAATTAAACTTCGGGCTAATTCAGAGGAGAGTCGTCGTAGGAAGCGTCCGAACATAAAATCGGGAGAAGCGTGCAGGGAGAGTTCAGCCGCGTTCAGCAGCGACAACGAACAAACATAAAAGAAGCGCTCGAGCCATCGAATATAAGGGCTCGAGACATCATTCAAAGCGCTCGAGACATCGAAGGAAGCTCTCGAGACATCAGCAAAAGCGCTCGAGACATCGATATTAGCGCTCGAGTAATCAGTATAAGCGCTCGAGACATTGATATAAACGCTCACCTGTGGCACCACCAGCGACGGGAAATCCTCCGCAAGGGCGCCCCGCGCCGCCTGCACCGCCGCCGCAAACTGGATCGTCCCGGCTAGCACCAAATCCGCGCCCCGCGCGAAGTTGAGCTTGACCGTTGATACTAGATGCGCGGTGTCGATTGCGATGTCGACAAAGACGTAGAGGCACGGAATGGAGGTGACGTCAACAGGAACTAGGCAGGAGTGGCCGTAGTGGACCAGAAAGTCGGCGCCAAGCGCGCCGGCGCTGAAGTCGTCCACGCAGCACTGCAAGGGAAGCATGACGTCAGTCTTCGCTCAGCATTGCGAAGCCTGCTCTTAGATCTTGAAAAGGGGGACACCCAAGAATGGCCGTAGTGGATTAGAAAATTGGCACCGAGCGCGCGTGCGCTGAAGTCATCGATGCAGCACTGCGAAAAAGGCGTGACGTCATTTCTTCGCTCGCAACTGAACACCACTAGTGTCATAAACGCATGTTGAGCTCCAGGCACGATTGGCCGTGAGTTTTCAAAGTTTTGGACGAGAGCGCGCCCGCGCTGAAGTCATCGACACAGCAGCGCAAGGGAGATGTGACGTCGCTATTCGCTCAGCACTGCACAGGCTGCTTTCATAAACCGGAACCGTGCACGAGCACTTCAGATGCGAAGGTTAGGTCCAAGACACTGAAATGATCTTCGAAGACTCACCGCCCCATAAGTAACGTCGCCCAGGACCAAGCAGTGCTCGACGCCCGCAAAACGCTCCAGAATGTCTGCGATCGTCGTCGCATACATCAGCAGACCCTCGGGGAACTGCAGCGCCACGGTCTTGGCCTTGGCCTGCTTTAGCCGCCAGACCTGTTGGAGAACAAGGATGAAGTTTTGTTTCGATCCGAAGTATTACGAAGCAGCGTTAAACGACACATAGAGAAGGTTATCAGACGCTCAAGATTATCGAACGCTCTAGAGACAGCATCTTGGCTAAAAACCTTCCAAATTTCCAAACAAATTTCCGAAAGCTGTAAAATTGTTGAAGTCACATCAAACCCAGACATAGATGAGCTAAAAACAAGAAGAGTGTTTCACAACACCCAGGAGCTCACCTTAGCAGAAGCTTCCGAAGTCAACGCGAGTTGGAATAACATACATCGCTGCTTTTATTTTCGAATTCAGAAAGACCTCTTCGCGACAAACCTCACTTCCAAGTACTGACACAAAGAAACCCCTGCCAGAAAGCTGAATACCACTCACCGTCTTTGGTATCTCAAGGTTGTAATTCTTCGGCAGCGCTTCCATTGCTGACCTCAGCAACGGGTCCTCCAGGATTTCGCTCGGCACCTGCTGCCGCACAAACCGCTTCACAGGGCCGTTCGCAGCCGTCCGGGGCTTGACATCGACGGCTAAGATTGCCTCTGAGGGCCCTCCCGATGCTGGCCCCCCTCTAGAGCCCTTAAACCTCCGCGGCTCTACCGGGGGATCCGTCCCAGAGGTGCTTGGCATCGCTGTGACGTCTGCCATATGCTATGCTCCCTTAATTTCTATGCCCAGATAATCCTATGCTTTCTGGAAATCCCCGCTGCTTTTCAGAGAAGTCGTCTGCTTTCTAGCGATTCTCTCTACGTCCTGCAAACAGCCTCTACTCATAAACCCGTCGAAGTCTTGAGGACCTTCTATGCACCTTCAGGAGCTCCCATTCACCTGAAAAAGCTCTCAAGCTACCCAGCTGGATTCCCCTGGACGCAAGACTGGGGCAATTCTGACTTGCCTTAGGTCCCAAATGGCACCACTAGGAACTTTCCACTAACTTTCCGCTTTCCTGCAACCTCAATGCTCCTAACAAAAGATTCCTGGCCCCGACTTTCCCGGTGAAAGCGCTTGAAGATCCTTGAACTTCTGCTTTACTCCGCTTTCTTAGTCTCTTGCTCTCTGACGTGCTTTGGAGACGACCACATGCCCCAGAACTCGTACCCGTCTCGCTCAAAGCTGCCACCACGATTGCGGGACCTCTGAACAAGCAAAAAAGAAAGAAAGGATTGATGTAAAGCTCGATAGGGCATGAGATCTACCGGTGATCGCAAGTTTGAAATCATTGATCATCTAAATCAACACGTAAGCAAACAATTTTCTGACCGACCGAATCAAGTGGTCAACAGGAGTAGTGGCAACTTGTGGATACGACCTGTACATGTTCCAAAGAAATATAAGCGGCTCTTTCTTCCCCACATGCCCAGCTAACTTCAGAAGCAGGCACAGCAAAACTTAAGCACAAGTCAAAGTCTCCAGCCTTGAAATCAGTTGACTTCCACTATTAAGCGATCCAAAAGAACACACCTCAAGTCTTGAAATTGGCAAGGCATGCGCTCTGCATCGCAGCACAATCAATCTTAAAAGCGGGATTTATTTGAACGGGGTAATTCAACGGCGACTCGGGCCCTCTCCTTACCTCAATGACTTTGAGGTAGACAGCCAGAACCGCCAGGTTGAAGGTGCCTAGAAGAGCGAGGCGTGGAATCAATCCCAGGCGGGCCATCTAACAGAGGGCGACCTGCAGAAGATGAGAGGTGGCGTGTAAACCATGAGAATTGCTGAGGCTCTACAGAAAGTTGTTGTGACATTGAAAAATATGGAGACAATGAACTAGGGGAACAAGGGGGCAGACTGATTGCAAATCGACGGCCAATCAACGAGAAGTTCTTGACAGAAGGGGACACAGCTGTCTTTGGGGGAAGTGAAGCACCCGAGACAAGGTTGAAAAAGACTTTTGGCTGCGGAAACTGCTCTGCCCAACTTTCCATTTCACACTCATGGAAAGAGCAACCAAATCGCTTCATTGGTTGAGACAACAGAATCTTTCCGCGACCCTTACCACCAGGGCCGTCATTATTTGGGCACCCAGGTAAGTGGGAACTTGTTCCAATCTCATCAAGAAGAATCATTCAGGCCAAACTTGCTGGTGCTAGCTTTGTGAGTGCTTTTGCGCCCTTCTAAAACCACCACTCAAGCAAACTGTCTCTTCCACCCCTTAATTTTCAAGAATTCTCGTCGAAAAGGTTTTGCAGACTGTCAATGGCCAGCTAACAAGGTGATCATCAGGTAGACAAACAGATTGCGAGTAGGAACAGAGAAAACCTTGCCTAACCGGAAACATGGTGCCAGAGACATACGAAAGCTCTGCTCACCTGCCCACCATGAGGAGCTACCAACAAGCTTCCACAAAGGCGCCCGCCCTTCCGTTTCTTCGCTTTCAATTTGGTTTCCAGCGTTTTGGTCTGGTGAACCTGTGAAATGAACTTGTTGAATTTGAATTGGGACGAATTTTAATGAAGAATGTCTGACCTGCGGCTGGAACCCAAGACGTATTGGCAGCTTGAATCGATAATCCTGAATTTGTGCGTTTGTTTGCGGCTTTGAATTGTAGAATCCGGCTCGAATTTTAGGTTGTATGCAAGCACAGGTTCTAAACGCCTCCCACAGACGTACTCCTTTGATTACATATTGCGGAGGCCTTATCTCATGTCAAAATAACCAATATGACTCGCCTCTCTTGCTTTCAACTCGAGTCAGGATGCAGTTTGGCCAACTCAGACTGCCAGAACTTGAAACGCTCGAAAGAAGTTGACAATGAAGGAGTCCGAGAGGGCCCCACGAAAGGCGAGGGGACGTAAGACCTTATACTGTGGCGGTGCTGCATACGCTAGCCTTGAATTGCGCAATCCCCCACTGCTTTCACATTCACTTGACAGAACACAGTCGCGTTGTGCACAGCAAATCCACTTTCTGTACCCTCAATTCTTGACCGTCTATCTCAGATCATTCATATTCAGGAGCTTGCTTCAGAGCATTGGACGCTATGGAGGTCTTCTTGGTTGCGGCGCCCGTGTTTGCGCTGATCTACTTTGTTGCCTACTTCCGGTGGTTCAAGTTCCTGAAGGGGACCGATCGCGCGGACGCGTCTAGTTGCTGCATGAGCCTTCTCCATGGCGCAGTGACCGCGTATTTTGCATGTGAGTCTTCTCAACATGTCATATGATCAGCTCCAAGAAGAATCTCGTCGGTTGCTGAACATGTATGGAGCGTCTGTGATGTTTGACAGTTTATACTTTGTCGCTTTTGATCGCTTTTGATCACTCTTCTTTCTGGTATGGAGCCGCCTGAAGTTCACTTACTAATCTTGAAGTGATAGTAGGCTGTATAGAAGCTGGGTAGAAGAGTGCAACATCCCTGATATTGCTCTTTCTGAAGTTCTGCTGGGCCTCATTCTGATGGGATGTTTCTCAATACTTCCAGTATCAATTGTTCTCTGCACTTTACAAAGTTTTGTGTCACCTGGAGCTTTCAAGCACAGCAGGTGGTTAAATAAAGTCAGCACAAAAGGCTGCACTTCTGTTTGCAAGAATGGGGTCGAGTCACCATGTCTAACCTGATGCATCTAGGCAGTCAGGTTGTTCCCAATGCACCTCAGTAAGGACATAATGTTGTGTTTCTGAAGCCAACATAAGGTGAGGGAGAGTTCCTGCAGATTGGACTGGAGTTTGGTGGAGAGCTGTGTCGATTCCTCTTGACAGATTGTTGTGTCCAAGTGGACAAGGATTGTGGTACTTAAGAGTATTGCCCCTGCGGCAATCACACTTATGGGAATCTTATACCAGCTTGAGAAGGCGGTAACCCAGCACTTGATTGTTAGCATATCCCCTCAACTCAACTTGTCTTCCCTTACGCTAATTGACCACAAGCGCGCTTCTCTTTTTGCAGGTCGCGAGTGCCTCATCCGACCGTGGCTGCTTGCTGCCCCAAACACCCCCCTCCAAAACAAAATTCTCGAGTTCAGCCTAGCCTACTTTGTAGTGGATAGCGTCCATCTCCTCACTCTGTCCCCAGACACACTTTTCATTCTCCACCACATCGGGGGGATCGTTTACATGCTCACGTCCCGAGCTTATGTAAAGCGCGGGGCCCTGTCAGCCCTGTCGCTTATGGGCGCCGGAGAGCTTACGAGCCCGCTGCAAAACACATGGACCTTGTCCAGGCTCTGTAAAAAGCACAGCCCGTTTGCAGAGAAGGTCTACCAGGCAATATCACTGCCGTTTACTCTGGTGTATACCATAGTCAGGCTAGGTCTTGGGCCCTATCTTGTTTATGAAGTTGCGCAGTTTTACGTGCGTGGGGGAGCAGATGGAGTCGTTCCGCGGTGGCTCGCATACACGTGGTCGGTTATCATAACGCTCGCTGAGTTAGGGAGTTTAGTGTGGGTGTACATGCTCTGGGCTGGGCTCATACGATTCTACAAGCGGAGAAAGCAGGCCGAGACGAAGAAGGTCGGATGATTTGTGGATTGAGTGGTCAAGTTGGGCGTTTCGCCCAAAGCTAGCGCTCATCATTGATGCTGAGCAGAGCAACAGATTTTGATACTATCGAGAATCATTTGTAAGGATACGTGGCCAGAAAATGGAGAAGCTGCAGGAAAACTGCAAGTACAAAAATAGACTTGTAATGATTTCCATATGTCAATGGGATTAATATGTTTTCTTGCTATTGACTTGAACAATCCTTTGGTCGTTGCGCCGTACCGCATGTACACAACAATCATCAAAACACAGAAAGATCACGTACTGCGAATCGCATGCAACAACTTATTTCAAAAGCGACTGGCAACTCATCATGCAACACAACGGCGAGCACTGAGGCCGCATGGAATGTTACGACTCTGGATATATGTACGGCGTTTTTCAAGGCCTCGATCAACATTCATCGAGCAAGCTCACAGTGTCTGCTTAAACATTTTCACATGCATGTGGCGCGCTGAGTGTGGGCAGTTTTGGTACCGGCACTCGGGCCGCCGGGCCGCGCATATCATATACCTATTGAACAGCTCTTGTACACGAGTCCATCTTGAGAGCTCACGCATTGATTCATTGCACATGCACAATGGGCTCACTACTGCATATGATCGTCGGAAGTGAATTCAATTAACTACTGGTTTATAAAATCTTTCATGCACATGCCATGATTGTCTATCTCGGTTATTGCTTAACGGCAGTGAAATTCAATGCATGACTGGAACATTCAGTTGACCAATCAACATGATTTACAGGATTGCAGGAAAGCCAGTATAAACCAGATTCTAAAAATATCATCGTCTTGGTTTACGAGCTCCTGTACTGTTGGCCAACTCTTGCATTTGCAACGTGGCAAGCTGCCACTGCAGTGCCTAATAGCAGTTCTAAGTTTGAAACTGACTGCGGTAGACTCACTTTGTCTTGATCGTCACCCGCGCTGGGCACACCTTAAACTCTAGACTGACTTGACGGTTAAATAAGCTAGACGCTGACCGACTCAGGAGGGGACGCGTGCGGCAACCTTGGGTCCAACTCGTAACGTTGCTGTGGTAGGACACGGACGGGCAGTAAGAAACCTCGACGAACGGACTTGTTCTATACCGACACAACCGGCATCTCCCTCCGCAACTCGTCCATCACAGTTATCGTCAGTGTCAACTCCTGCCCCTCAACATCGTTTGTAGAATCGGACCCGTTCTCCCACCCCCAGGGCCGGGACAGAACATTCGGCCGCACCGCCTCCACTTTTACCTCTTCTTCCGTCTCCTCGGTAGACTCTACCGACCGCTCTTCCAGTGGCCTCGTGTCCCCGGGGATCTCCTCCAGGGACTCTTCGCTATACAACAGTTGGCTGACCACGTTTTCGAACTCGGAATCGGACCCGTCTTCCGGAGCGGTTTGCATTTGGTTGTCGCCCGGTTGGCCTCGCCGAAGGAGGGGGTCGCTCAGAACGCCGTCGCTGCCGCAGACTTTGGAGTACTTGATCTCGAGCTGCTCTTGCAGGAGCCGCGCCTCGACGGCGGCGATGCAAGTGTCGGGGATGCTGCGGGAGGGGGGAGAAGAGAGGGTCAGAACCAGCCGAAGGAACCAGCGAACAATCGGCTTGTTGGTGGAGAAGGGTCTTGCCATGAGTAGGTATTGTGCGGAAGGCACTGGTCTTCGCACTTGATCGATGCCCCTTCTAAAGAGTTTTGAGTTTCGCTCCGTCTGATGAAAGATACACCATTTGACGTGACAGAATCCTAAATCAAAGAGGCCTTGTTGATGAAGCCTTACGGGACCTGTACAAAATGACAAGCATACGGGTCGCTTCGATCCCTCCCTGCTCTTATCTCAGTTACATGTCTTCGTAACAGATCAGCTCCCAGAAGAGTGCCTGAACTTTTGTGCGCTCACCTTTCAGTATTTTGGCCAAAGGCGGGGATCCAAAAGTCGTTTCTGATCGCAGCGCAGCAGGATTCACTCCACGCGTTGGGAAGGGAGCAGAGAGAGAGGGTCATGGGGAAGGGCGTCTGGGAGAAGTCGAAGGGGCAGGTGGCGGGGGGAACGTATTCTGCACAGTTAACGAGGACAGGGTTAAGAGGCAGGTTATGCTTGTAGATGAGGTTAGTAACTAGCTTAATGGCAGCCAATCTGGAGGGCAACCCATTTGGATGCACGACTGTCAATAGCCAAGCAACAGAAACGATTGCAGATTGGCATGCAAGTTTGTTATGCTGCCAATCTTCACCAACCTTAACTGCACAAGTGGTCATGTCAAGCTAGCACCCCCTCAAGCAATTAGGGACCAGGGTTCAGATCGAGGGTTGACTGCTGTTGCCAAGCGATCTCACAATAGCAGTGAGGATAAGATACATTAGATGTACTTGATTGAACGTGACAGGCAGTGTTTACAAAAAACTGCATCCCAGTTGGCTCACCTCTGAGCTCTCGTCGTGACCGGATTGTGGGGCCTGCGGATGCCCCTTGTGTGGTTGCATCGTCGACGCCAGGATCTCTGGTTGTTCCAACTGCAAAAGAACGAACGGCCTCAGTAACCACCAAGCTGAAGCTTACTAGTGTCAGCATGATCAGGATGAAAGGCAACGAGCTGCCTTTCCTTTTCTACCATGCGACGAAACAGAAGTGCAGGTTGCCAATCTCCTGTAAGCTGCCTTGACTGAAGAACCAAAGAGAGTTTTTCTTCAAGTACACTCAGCTTTCTGCTTGCTCGGGCTCGTTAGTAGTAAATTTGCACAGAGACTACTCAACAGCTGTCCAGATATGCAAAGCTCAGAAGAAGCTCTGATGTCTATATGTACCAAAACACCAGTACAGAAGCAGGACACAACAAAATGCAACTCAACCGCCAAATGTTTGAAGTAATAGGCTCTTTACTTTCTAGTTGCTTTGTATGGTGATGGAATATACCACAGCATTTCAAAGTAAGCTATCTGGTCACTTCTAGTTGTAATGAAATGCAGAGTTCCAATGCTGGCCCCCGCTAGCAAAAGCAGAACTTCAGAAACACAAGCACATCACCCTCACTTGGCCAAAAAGGAAGCAGAGAAAGCAGCAAATGATGGACAATGGTGTGCACTCACCTATGACGAGAACTACAAAGACTGCCACCAGCTTGGACCCCATGTTGAGCATGAGCATGCCGAATTTTGCATGCCGGAAGAACACCGACCATACTTTCGACCGGGTAGGCTCCTCTGCGAGTGCCATTTTCACACCACCGCGTACACTCTTGTCTTTTGATGTTAGTAGCTTAACTTTCTTTCAAATGTCGCTCACTGAACACCTGCGCTTTATGCTTGTCTTTCAGCAGCTTCGCAACAAGCGCAGTAGCGGACGCTTGCAGCTCGCTAGCGCTATGCCGGCCCAGCGACTCGCAGCGCCTTTTTGCTCAACCACTCTTGTCACACGAGCAACTAGGACACCTTGAAGCGAAGTTGACTGTGTTGACTGCTGATACAAATGAATGAACAAGCAATGGAGCTGCTTGACAGGTCGGAGCTCCAGGCGAAGTTTTGATCAGAGGCAAAAGGTCCCAGGCACTACAAATCGACCTGCGGATGAGTTCCGAGAATGATGTGGGAAGAGGGCGGGCGGCAGGTAACACTGTGTAGGGGCTGTGAGAAGGTTCCGTGATATGGACGCTGGGCGCAGCCATATCTCTTGGGCGATCAGGTTGGATACAGTGTATGATTGTGTCACATCAGCTAAGAAGCAGGGCAAGGAAACGCCCACAAAGCTTGCGTCCCGGGTTGATTTGCTCTTCCCCTAGCTCTGATCTGGCCCCATGTTGCGCCTCCTGCTGATCTCAATGCCTTGAAGGCGCCATGACGCCTCACCAGCGCCATTAGGGTTTGTTTCTCCGTATTGTTCGGACTTGCACATTCACCCGAGGGCCGACCGTGGTACTTCCAACATTATAAGTTTTCGACGCGGAAGCAATTCAAGTCTGGTAAAGGCCATGTCGTCGAAGAGCATTCTGAGGCGCCCGATCGACGGAGTCTGCGAAACCCACGGGCATCCGGTTCCGGCGACGGCGGAGGCGATAAATTTGAAGATTGATGCCGTACAACCGGCCGGAGGCTATGGCCGGTCGGCCGGACGGATAGTCAGATGGCACAAAAGTTAGCAACTCAAACCAAAGTTCATCTGAACCGTCCAATATTACTCCAAAGAACAAAGAGGACATCGGAGGCGTTCAAAGTCTTATGAGTTAAGTCAAACTCTTTTAGTTGTCTGGAGCGTTACAGCCGATGCGCATCGCGCGGTTGGTACTACCGTAGGCTATTTTCGGGCACCGTGACCGGACCCGAGCCTCAGGCTTCAAATGCGGGGGCCGCGGTCCCGGGCGCTGCAATGAATGCGGACGTCCAAATTCGGCAATTCTGACTCAGAATCGCGTCCGATCCTCACCGTTGCGTACGAAGTTGGCTGTACATGCGGGTCACACATGCAGGGTGGCACAACATACAGGCCTGAGGTTGCAAGCGCGCTTGCACAACTCGCCAGAAGTTGTGCTGCCAGCTGGGCAGGATGTCGTATACCTGCTGCTTCACTCATGACCGTCGGTACGCTACGATCGCGGAGTCGATCACGATGAGGCCCTGTCCCTTGTATCTAGCTTCCTAGCAGGTGATTGCAGCATAATTACTCGTCGATGCTTGCCACACGCAGTTCGGCACCTCTCTCCATCTTATTTGAATGGCAGCTCAACACAACATGTGTACGACAGTCTGTGTATTGTCAATTGCCCATAGGAGTGCGAATTTAGTGGATTCATCCGCAAGTTATTCGATGAGAGTTCCGAAACGTGATACTCATATTCAAACCGCTCGTGTGCCAGCGAGTGGGACATAATTGAGTTATACATCCGATCAACATATTCTCGAGGGAGAACGGCCCACGAACGGCCATATTAGAGCGAGCGGCCAGTTTCAACCCTTCGTTAAGCCTGGTCATTGTCATGCGAAGACATTCTTTACGAGGCATACCTGACTTCCGATAAGCATTGCAATCGAGAATACTAAGACGAGCCTATGAGGATGAAAAGCACCCGGACAGCGTAGTAAGGGTCAACATTCGACAGTCGAATCATGAGAACGTACGCGCAGTGTGATGTAGCTACGTAACAGCCACTCGTGCCCTCCAAAGCAGCATCACGTAATTGCAAAAGCATCTCTGCTTACCGGCGTCTCTCCGCAGCCTGATTGCTTGTTGCAAAGCCCGATGGATCATATTCCTAACCAATTGAGTACTACGAAAGTGCTGGTCCGGCAGCACCTACATAGGCTGCTACTCTGCCTAGGTTAGCACCTTTCAACTAACAAGCCATAGCATTACATCTATACCCCTCTTACGCACCACGAATACTCAAGCAACATTCTCTGTATCACTCATCTGGCATGGAATGCAAAGGAGACCTGATGCGTCAAGCAACTGACGGCCCCAAGTTTCAAAGTTCAAGTTTGGTCTTTCTACACACTGCTTGGCCTGGGCGGACTGCTAGGAAATAGTCCGGATTCTTTACGCATCTTTTCAAGCGCCGGCTTCCAGATTCGCACCTGCACAGTTGGGACAGCCAATATGGTCACGTTGCAAGATGACGCTATCAAAGCTCCTTGGAAGACATCCAGGCTTTCCATTCTCTATCTTAACAAGCGTTAGCCAGACGTGAGGCAACGGTGGTGAGACTGGAGAACGCCATAACCAGACGTACCCTGCATCAGCAAAACAAGTTCTCGTTTCAACAACGACTTTGCTTCTTCTTCAAACTAGTGCAGAAGAAGACCGTTGCCAGGTCCTCAAAAGAGCTTTTTTTTTTAGAAAAATATGGATTTCGCTGCGGCTCCTCTCTCCGCAATGTCTGCTGAAAATTTTCACGACGTTCGTGAAGGGCTATTGTACGAGGAACGGACGAGCCACCATTTCTGAGTATGCTTACCCTCGCGTTGATGAACCAGTTGCTGACTTGGGTGACTGTGAGTCCTGTTTCCGCGGCCAAAGCTTGCTTCGTTTCCTGTGCGCATGGACATCAGGACGCATCCGGTAGTGCATTCACATACTTGACCTCTTCATCACAGCCTGAATGGAGCTACGGATCACGCGCTTAGTAACGTCCATCGATGACAAAAACGAGGCGTGTAGAGTCACAAGGCACAACGATCAAGCGACTTCGTTTTGAACGCTTATTCCAGTGTGCAAAGCGTCACGGTGATTTAAAGGGCTTTTCTAGACAAATGATGGATCGGGGCGCTTGCGCGACGTTGTGCGCTGCTCAAATGCGAGCCTTTCGAAGGCTTCATTGTCTGCGCTCACGCCGCGCGCTGTCCAATCGCAGATTGGACACTTCTATAGAGCGCTTCATACGCCCTTTTCAAGTGGCTCGCAGTCAGGCAGAGGTAAAGACAGGCGACTAGCTGAGTACACTGGAGGCAGACAGAGATCCGCAGACCTCGACCGTCCTGGCTGCACCATCCGCTATTTTGAAACGGCTGTTTAAAAAAACAGGAATGGTTCGATGGTGGAATCACCTCTGTTGGGTACGGATGGTGAAAATTCTCACGCAGCCATTGGCCCATGCGGTCGACGGCCGGGCGCGGCAGGTTGCCACCGCGCTTGCGCGGCCGCGCCTCGTCTTGCTCCTGCAGGGGAGAAGTTGTTGCGGTTTACTTGCTTTTCGGTTCAAAGGACTTCTGGTCTAAGCCTTCGTCAACTACCCTTGAGGGCAGCTTCATATGGGTAAAGCTTCTTTCTGCACCGTGGCCAAAGAACCTGGTAATGTTTGAGCCGTTGCGGGCTCAGATTCGGTCATTGTTTGATTGTAGTCCAGCATCCGTTAAACGCGCTTCCTATCCAGTCTTCGATGTTACGACCTGCAGTACAGCTCAAAGAAGGGAATGGCACTCGCTGAAACTCTCTGTCCTCAGAAGGATTCGCAGATAGTCGCTGCCCTTCTACATCACCTTGGCCGGAGGACGCGCTGTCTCACTTTTGCTCAGAAACTTGGGGGCAAGTCTGCCAACGCATGCAGAAAGTTTCTGTAAGCGACGAGCAAGGAAAGATGCTTTGAAGCCAGGAGCGCGCAGCGTTTCGAGTAGTGACCTGCCAACCACCGCCAACAGAATGACGTCAGCTTTTATCCTCTGATATGAACACTGCTTGTTCGCAGCATCACTGGGCGGACCGAGCGTTCCGTAAACGATCTCCAGGCAATTGGAAAGGAAGAAAGGGAACTCAAAGACGCTTAGAACGCTTTCGTTTAGTCCAATCTCTTCCATCCTCTCTTTCTTAGTTCTCTGGCAACAAAAGTTCCAGATTTTTAGGTGCTGTGTTGTCAGCTAATCACTTACCTCGCTACTTTCTTCTATGCTCCTCTTTCCTCTGCTTCGCTCTCTCTCATCCCGTTCCTCGGCGGGCCGCTCCCTCGCGACACCAAATCCTCCCATATCTTGCAGTCCGCCCAGTCCACCCAATCCGCCCGTTCCGCCCGTTCCGCCCGTTTCGCCCACTCTTTTTTCTCGGCCCGTTCCACCTTCTTCTTCCATCCAGCCCCTCCTAGTTGCTTCAACCGTTTGGCCCACTCTAGTTTCTTCCGCCAGGGCGGCCGTTCCGCCCGTTCTGCCCGTTTTCCGTTCCGCTCCCCTCCTCATCCCTCCCCC
Organism: Klebsormidium nitens; assembly: GCA_000708835.1. Taxonomy (NCBI): domain Eukaryota; kingdom Viridiplantae; phylum Streptophyta; class Klebsormidiophyceae; order Klebsormidiales; family Klebsormidiaceae; genus Klebsormidium; species Klebsormidium nitens. The sequence continues at coordinate 166,256 of DF236970.1, read as the reverse complement.
GGATCCCCCAATCTCTTGGCCTCTCTTTGAGGTCGTCAGTTGACCCTTTTCGCTCTCAACGAATACCGCCTGGCTTGGATTCATCTCCTCGCCCCTCGAGGCAAAATCGGCCATACCCCCCTGAGCTTCATCAAAACCGCCTCCAAAAGGAAAGAGCTCTCGAAGAAGCTCCATTGGAACTTGCGTATCCGTTGCACTGGGCCTTCCGCTCGTTCCGGCTCTTCCCACCTCTCCCCGGACGGAAACGGAACCAGGAACGGAACCTGCACCCATTCCAGGACCCCTCCCCCGTGCACCGTAAGAAACCCCCGCCCCCGGCTGTGAAGCGTAAACCCCAATCTCGCCCCTAACCGCAGGGTAACTCGGCCTCCGCAGAACTGGCGCGCGCGCGCTTTCCATCCCTCCCCCCGCCACTTCTCTCCCTTGATAAGGACCTCCGAGCGCCTGGAATTCATGCCTCTCTCTACTTGGTGCAAACCTTCCGGGAACCCTGCCGCCTGACTCAGCTTCCCACCCCTCGAGAGCCCGCCTCTCCTGCGTCTGTCGACTTGGTTGCTGTCCTTGTAACCCCTGACCCGGTTGCTCTAAAGCCGTGCCAAGCCGCCACGTGTCCGGTTGTCCCGGCCAGGTCCCCATCTCCGCCTGCCGCTGGTACCGCGTGTCCCCGAACGGCTGCGACTCTTGAAACGACTCCGGGCCGAATCTGAACGCCGATCTTCCGCTGAACCGCTGCTCGAACTGCGCCCCTTCCCCCGCCTGGGTCAGCCCGAGAGGGATCCCCCCAAGCTCCAGAAGAGTTGGCCCAGGCTGATTGGAAGCCGGTTCGTACTCGCTGTGCCGACTTGGGTACCGCTCTTCCGGGCCGAACAGCTCTGGCGCCTCCTGGTGAAAAGCCGCCGCGAGCTCCGGCCACATCTGGGGGATCATCCCGGTCTCCTGAACCACCCGATAGCGCTCCTCGGGGCGCCTTTCTTGTTCGCCGGGGTTTGAGTCCGGGTTTGGGTGGTCGGTTGGGTTCGGCTTCGGGTTCAGGTTCGGGTTCGGGTTCGATTTTGGGTTTGAGCCCGCACCCGGATTTGGATTTGGGTTCGACTTTGATTGTCCGCCTGAACCCGAAATCTCGCCAGGGTTTGAGCCAGGGTTTGGGCCAGGGTTGGAGCCGGGGTTCAAACCAGGATTTGAACCCTGGTGCGAAGCAGGGTTTGGGCCAGGATTGGAGCCAGGGTTTGGGCCAGGGTTTGAGCCAGGGTTTGAACCAGGATTTTGGTTCGAACTTGGATCTGGTTGTTGGTTTAAACCGGGGTTTGCTTCTTGTCCAGGGTTCCGTCCTACGCCGGGGTTAAGGTTCGGGTTTGGATGCCGAACGGACCGGAAGGCAGCAGCGAGCCAAGGAGGGACTGGGAGCGGTCCCTCGGGCCAGTTTCCGCGGGCGTGCCGGGCGTGCAGAGCATCGGGACGGGGGGCCCACGGGCGACTGCTTGCCCGCGGACGCGCCGGGGCGGTCGCCGGCCGGCGCGCCGGAACGGGCCGGAATGCGCCCCCGCCCTGTATGATCGCCCGGCGGTGCGCCAGCATGTACCCCGGCTGATCGCGCGCGCGCGCGAGCTCGAATGCCGCTGCGCGGCTCCGCTCACCAACCGGGAGTTGCACCAGTCCGCGGAACGTCGTTTCGTGCCCGGGAGTGGCGTTGATCCTATCGCTGAAGCCGCCCCTCATCGCCGCTCCGATCTGCTGGTTTCCGTTTCCGCCACCGGATTCAAGGGCAACGGAAAGTCCTGCGGGCATGAGCGAAAGTTCCAGGCTAGGCGACTGCCGCTGAGCTTGCGAAGACTCCGCTTGACCAGGGCGATCCGCTGGCTTTTCATGCGACGGGAATGAGAAGAACGGAACGGACTTCCGGAGGGTGGCTGCCTGAGGACTGTAAGGCCGATTGAGGTCGAAAGGAAAGACCGGAGTTCCGCGCCCGTGTCCGGCTTCCGAAAGCCCCTGTTCCGGCGGATCTACCTCTCGCTGAACGTCTTCCGGCGGATCCTCTTCCGGTGGATCTTCTTCCAGCGGGTTTTGTTCTGGCGATTCTTCAATTGGTGGATCTCCACCCTCTGATCCCCCCCTTTCTTGCCCCTCGTCTGCTTCCCCCTCCCTCACGGCTTCTGTTTCACGAAGAAGTATTTCCAGTTGCACTACAGACTTGGAAGTACGCCTTGAGTCGGCTGCATCCCCTTCAGAGTATTGAGAGCCCCCCCTGTATCGGTCCACCGGCCCTGAAAGGCTCTCCTCGCTCACCATTCTTGTACTCTCTGATCGAGCAACCAGGCAAGTTGGTGCTTTCCTATCCTAAGGTTGCTCGAATACTACTGATCCTTCCGCTATCGCCGGTTCTGAATCCTGTAGGTGCTTTTCGGGGCAAAGGTTTGCTGTGATTTGAATCACGTATTGAGAGTTGCGCCCCTTGGTCAGCTATCGAGCTCAAGCGAAGACAGAGCCTTCGCATGAATTTGCGGTGGGTGACTATTTGCGATAAGCTGCCCGCTTATCTTGCTTCTCGACTACCTGCATGTGAAAAGAAACGGCTTTGACGTCCAAAGACAGCATGAAAAGTTTCGCAAAAGAATGCTTATTCGTTTCCAGAATAGGCGGACGTACAAGGACCATGCTCGTGCCTTATAGAGGTATCCTAACCCCCGTCCGACTTTGCATGATTTACTGTAAAAAAGGGGCAAGATATGATGGGAGTGTGATTGTCGTGAATGCTGCTCTGCAAAGTCACTGATCATGAGGAAAAAGGAATCTGAAACTCGAGATCTGTCATTCTCCAACGAGATGCGGATGTTCATTCAATTCTTCCGGCTCCTGCTCTGATTACAACCAGTCCCACAGGTCAAAAGCTTTTCAAGTTTTGCTTTCAAGCAAATGGGACCGAGCTCACATACTACGACTCCGTTCGCAGGAAAATGGACATGGACGTCCTTGTGGTGCAATTCAGCCTTGCGACTGGGGGCGAGGATTCCAGATGCGTCCTTAGATGTACGAGGCCAAAACAAATTGGAGGCCTTGAAAGATGGTCTTGGCCTGCTAGAATTTGCGCCTGAAAGCATCAATCATCGACCACAATCATCACACCTGACCCCTCTCTGAGAGGAAGCTATTGGAATCTTCAGAGAGTTTCATGAGAGGCTTACCTTTTTAGTTTTTGGCCTGCCTCAGGAGGCTCTGCGGATTAATGGCATGCTTCTGATATCCTGCAACCCAGCCTTTCTGCTTGCTTTGAGCACGAATCGCAGATGACTATCGAGCGAAGCCGCTTGCACTTTCAGAATTGAGCTCCTGCGGATGTCCCCTCGCTGCGCCGTTCTGCTTCTCTTTGATGGCGCTACAAACACGCCAAAGATGACGTCATGAAGCACTAGCTCCTTTTCCAAACTGCAACCTTAAACAAACGAACGCGCTTCTCACAAGCGTCGTGACTGCAGCACCTTGCACACGTTGTTGAACTATCAGCGCCTTCTATTGCCTTCGCTATGCCCTTTCCTGTGAAACGGGTTTGACCCTCGCCATGTCTTGGCGAGAATTTGCGCTTGAGCTGAAATGATTCTCCTCTTTGCGTCCCCTGCCCTCACTAACGTCGCAGCTCTCTCAAGGGGCGGTAAAATGTGAACTTCTGAAACTTCGAAATCTCTTAAACAGCAGACTGATCTTGTCTTGGAGAGGTGGCGCTATCGCTCCCACAAGCTGCTCTTTAAGATGCTCGTCCCAAGGTACCTACGGTCGGTGCAAGGACTTCTTTCCGAAAAATTACCGAACTTAGGAACCAGGTCATAATCTTATTTGTACTCTCGAGTAAAAATTGTCCTGAAAGCAAACGGCTAGCGCTGCTTTAATGCCGAACTTTTTGCCGTCATCTTCGCTTGATAATAGCGTCTGACATGCATCGATGGCCGGGACTTTGCAACACTAATGTCATATGGATTGATTGACAAGGGTTTTTAGCAGAAATTGCTTACGCCGCCACGCACTCTTTGTAAGTTGGTCAACTCCAAAAAGTAGACGATTTTGAAAGCGAGCTCTTCCAAATTACGGTACGTATCTTAAGACGCAGGTCTGAAGAGCGTGCATTGTCTGAAAGGAACGAAGACTTCAAACGTGTTATACGCGTTTTCATTCATTTCACGGTCCTCTACACGCATTGTGATGAAGCGAGTGTCAAAGCTTGCGACAACTCTTTCCAGCATTCGAGTATCGGCAGGCTAGCTGGTCAAAGCAGTCACCTAGCTTTCAACAAAATGCATGACACCGTCGTGATCCTCATCTTTGTCGAATTGATTGTGCATGACAGCTCAAGTTCCGCCCACCGGTCACGTGTACATCAAGCTCGTGTCAGTAGGGCGTGAATGACTGCACGTGATGTGATCAGATTACATCCGATCGCTCTGCTTCAAAGCATACATCAAGCATGCACGACGAAGAGGGTCGCTCCAGCAACCGTTGGTCAGTTTACAGTAACCAGGCGGCCTGAGGCCCTCCGATGCTTCTGATCGAGCGACTTAACAGGCATGTGACGTAAGATAGGCACCCGGGAGACGGGTTGGGTTAATCTCGTGGTCAGGGTGGGCTCCGCTCGGGTGCGGAGCGCGTCCATACTCCGGTTGGGGTTTTCGTTCACGTGCCTGGGTAACGCGTACGGTATCTTAGGTCACGTTGCACACGGGCCCGCGTTGGGACGGTCACATGATGGTTCTCAGCATGCCTGAGGTGCAATACATCGCCGTGTTACGCGCATACACAGGCTACGATCGCGCAGGTCTTCCAGCTAGTATCATGCATGTAACACGAAACGTGTGCTCGAAAGCATCGATCAATCCGATCAATGCGCGCTGCCTCAAGCATGTGGTGGCCAATACACTGTGCATGTATGGTCGGATGAACTTATACTTGTGCACACACTTGCCAGATTGTATGGTAATTGTACACATGTCTACAACAATTGATATATCTGCAAATTTTCGACCAGAGCGCCGCGGCTAGCTGCCCAACAGCTGGAGTCTTTCTCCGAACATAGTATGTACGTTGGCAGTACGTTGCTTCGCTTGTAATTGGGACTGGCAGGCGGCATGGTTCGTATGCATTCACGGTACTATAAAGAATGATCGCCAGTGAAGACGCATTTAGTGTCCATATATGCGACTCAGTTTTACACACGTATGCCTAATTTAGGAAGATTCCCAACCGAGTTGCGAACTTGCATGAAGCTTGATAGTGACTTGCTTTTGAGAATAGAGGAACTTGCCATCGCTAGCCGCCAGAGATATGTCGCATATAGGAGCAGATTCTCCCTGGCAGCGGGAAGCGGGTGACCTCAAGGCAGGGCCTGAGAACCTCATCACTGAAGTCGGATACTGCGTGCTATATGTGTCTATTTCGAGCGAGGAACAACTTCTGATCCGGAAAGAAAAACAAATCTGCTGTACACGCTACGTTTTCCAAGTGTTGACAATTACGGATCAATGATCAGTTTCTCCGCGCAGTTGCTGAGTGAGAATACCTAAACTAGACTGAAGCATGGGCACTCGGAAGCTGTCTTACCAAACTCCTACTGTTGAAGGGTCCACAGAAAACCCTCCACTTGCTCCGCTTGTCGCCAACACTGTTCCGTAGATCGAGGATATAAGATCCGACGTTTACGCACAGGCTCTTGAGATAGGACCCCGCCAGCATGAAGAGGCCCCTGCAAACGCTTTCAAAAGTCAGACGGTACCGAGCGAGGTGTTCTGGTCATTCGTGCAGATTACCCTATCAGTGACAAGAGAGAAGCAGTTCCAACGTGCCTTCATACAGCGACCTGGTGCAGTGAGTACGACTGAATCCGCAAGAGTACCTACGGTACTGATTTTGCTACCGGCAATGGATAATGCTGAAACGAAAAGAAGTGTTGATAGAAAGTGGAGAATGTTGCCCTCGGAGACGCTTGATCAGCAGACGGAGGAAGATGATGCGCACTGGCTCAAATAGTAGTTAAGATGCCGTCATACAGACAATAGGTATACGCCTTGCAACGTGCTTCATAATCCTCTTGCGAATCGAATTCAAAGGCTAGTGCAGCTCCCACTTCTGAGGACTTGACTACAGTAGCCAGCTTTTTCGAAAGCGGAAGCAAACGCCAGTCGAGTCAAGCAGCAGGCACGTCATCGCAAGCAATGAGGGAGCTAAGACACCGCACAGAGTTCATCAACTTTGACGAGCCCCTTTCAGACCTTCTAGGACGAGAACCCCGGCCCTTCGGATCCATCCTGTGCACAGCAACCTTGAATTGGACCAGCCACTCACAATGGCGAGTAAGGAGGGCTTCCTCCGTTGACATAGTACACGTAGAGAAACGCGTCGTAGAACTGCGAGTTGATTTGGTAGAAGGAGGCTAGCCGCCGTATGCACTGGAAGCCGTTCCGCTTGTAGAACATGATTCCGCTCGTGTTGTAGTCAATCACGTGGAGGAAGACCGCCTTGCAGAGCGGAGCGGCAGAGGCGTGCTGGATGACTTGCCAGATAAGCGTCGACGCTGCACGGGAGAGAGGGAAAGGGGGGACTTAGCATTAGCTTGCATGATGCTTGCCCTGAATTTTACACGTGTGCGACGAGGGGTGAGCACTTTGCGTGATGTAACAATTGCCGCGCAAGCATCCGGACTGCAAGAGGCAGAATGAACCACTCTCAGCAACTCCGTCTTTAAGACAATCGACGGATCATTTTCATTGCTCACAACGGAAACCCTTCCCTTAGATTGGAGGAAGAAAAGAATTGGCTAAGATCCTAAAGATTCGTATATTAAAAAAGTGGGAAGTCAGTAACGTTCAGGCTTGCTAACGGGTGATCGTGTGCAGACACTTTGATGAGTCTGAGCCACTTTTATGTCGGAGCAGTTTGGGGCTGAGTAGACTGGTAGACAGGCTCACGATCGTTGGACCTGATGGGAAGCCGACTTCATAAAGTCCGGGTCAGGAGCGACGACTCTTATAATCCGCAGATGCTAGAAGTCGAGCCTTCAATCCTGATTACAACCGACCGAAACCTGACTTGCAATCTGCCAGGTAGCTAACCAACTGCGACGTCATCCTGGCTTGACTTCGTGCAGATTTGCACTCGAACTTGCCGACCTTTTGCTTTGAGATACTCGACTCAACAAAGATATCGATCCCAAACTCAACCCTTTGTTTGTTGGTCAAAGTCGCCAGCTTTCAGGGCAAGTAGTACTCAGCAACTTACAAGAAGAGCCCGCTTGAGCTGAGTGTCTGCCTGGATGAGAGAAGAGGGGCTTCCGCTGCTTACCAATCCCGAGGTTTCGATAGGGCTTGGCAATCCCGAGTGTTAGGATGTAGATCATGGTCTGGTTCGCATTCTTCAGCTCGAAGGCAAGAATATCTGACTCCTGCAATTGAGGTCATCATTCGAGTTGCGGAAAATCCTTTGCACAGATCTTGTTTTAGAAGTTTTGACATGACCAGCAATATCTGACACCTACAAGCGAGGTCACCATTAGAATTGAGAAATCATTGTTGCACCAAGGTTTCTAGCATAACAAGAAAACAGATCTTTTGACCGAACCTTTTCAAGAGAACAAGAAAAACAGTCACCGTTCATCGTCTCTTTAGCGGATCTCTCAAAGTGCTGATTCAAACCATAATGCTGAGAAGCCAGCTTGCGGGAGTTGCAAACAATCAACGGACAATGCTGAGATACTTGTCGAAAACCGCAGCGGCATGTGTAGCCCTTTTGACTCACTTGAACTTCTGGATCGCCAGATGTTACAACCTTGGCTGTTACAAACCCAATCAGTTGCCCTGTCTCCGTCCCACCTCTGCTGCGGTCAACCGCAGCCCATGAGATGATGCCCCGGCCAGTCACTGCGTTGTTGAAAAAGTCCGCTTCATACCTGTTTCAAATCGACAGGACAATCGTTGGGTGATGGATTCATTTCGGTCACCTGAGTCTGATAGCCTGCTTTGATTGGTAACACAGATGGGGGAATTGTTTGCTAGGACTCTTGATGTTTCAGAATCTGCTTCAATATGTTAAGCTGCGAATCGAATCACCTTGAAGCAATTCCCTTCTTTCATGCCGGGAGCCCTGAATGGACAAGTGCATGTAACTCAACATCTCATCCACTTCTCAGCTCAGTGCTTGCTGTTTTTGAACGCACAGCCCCAATCAAATACAGAAGGATTCTCCTTTGTTTCTGCAAACCTGGAGAAGCTGATGCAAGGGAAGGAAAGTACGCAAGCCCGGTGGAGTTGCTCATTTTACTTGAGACTATGTCGATCGTGACGTCGGGTGGTGTACTCTCATCCCACTGTTCCTCGTAAAGATGCCCGCTAAAGGCAGGAGCGATTGGGGCACAAGACAGGTGGTGTCTCTAATGACCTCAGAATTTAGTCCCATCAAGTTGGTCTCAAATCACTCTAGAAGTTAGACAATCAAGTGCTTACTTGATTGGAAACAGGGCCTCGTGCATCGCCTGCAGCGTCCCCAGGTCCGACGGCCACAGGGCCCTGTACCCAATGCTCGGCGGGACATGTGGCCTGATTCCTGATGTGAGTGATACCTGGACAAACGCCTGCGCTTCCCTCCAGCTGTCCGCATTCCGAAAAGAACTCTCCCTGCTGAAGCTTTGGCTGACCGGAACCCCAGGATTCGGCGCATTATGATCTTGGCCCCGAGCCTGGATTAGGGTTTCCGATGAATTGTGCACCTGGTTTTGCAGCGCACTCGGAGCAGCTTCTGGTTGCGGCGCCTCAGCAGGCTGTTCAATGACTGGCCCCATCCAGGAAGGATAAGGTGACCAGTCATACTGCTGATAAATGCTGGCGCCCTGGGCGGAGGGGCGAGGGGGGCCTCTGCGTGACCCCCTCTTGCCCAGCAGGTATTGCAACAGGGCCGCAGACACCGTGTTTCTATCGGTTGCTACTTGCGCCGCTTTTCTGCCAGGAGGGCCGAACACACCTCCAGAAGATGTGCCCCAGAGGCTCAAGAGCGGTTGCTCTCACCCCAAAAGGGTTAGCATTGGACAGTGAGCTTCCACACTTTTGAGAATGCTGGCCTTGAGGCTGTCTTCTCCCAAGAGCAATGCGTCTGTTCTAATTTGCAGACCGCTTGTTTGTGACCTTGCGAGGTCAGGAAGAACCCCCTCCTTGTGAAGCCTAAGACTTGGGACCCCGTCTGCATGAGGTGCAAGCGTCCGGATGAAACAATCAGAGCTCTGCAGGAGCTTAGCGCGCCTTCAGGTCCAAAGCTAGCTCCGCCCTTCACTGGCTTCAGCTTGAGCAGCCAGAGCTGCAATGGCGAGCAAGAAGCTCAGATCGAGTCATATGCAGCTAGAAGCAGAACTTCCATTCTTATTCCGGTTCCGCAAACCGGCATTGCTGCGTACCGAAACTCGGAGCGCGGGTCTTTTGCAGAACAGATGAACGGAGAGCCAAACCGAGCATGTTTATAACTACAGAAATATACTCGGTAGGTATAACCGGTTTCTTCTGGCTGCCTTGGGTTGCAATGTGGCGCCGGTTAACGGCGAAACCAGTGATTAATCATGATGATGGCGGCCCCAGTCCGTTCACATATTTCCATTTTCAGCTAACATGCCATTGCAGGGTGGTAGGTACTAGCTAGGCAGTACTAGGGCCCCGATTGATCAAGCTATTCTGGACGCCATTATAAAGGTAATAGCGCTTTGCGCAAGGGTTTTTCTTAGAGGGGCTACCTTAGTACCTTGCTGCATGCAGCAAGCCACGGCGCACCAATGCAGTCAGACAAAAAATCAAGCGGGAACTTGCAAGATGGTCGAGATAACCTTTGCACCTCGATGTTAGTCTCACCATGATCGGCCACAGAGGCTGCAGGTATGCTAACGGCGGTAAGCGCTGTCAACTTTGGCTTGTGCTTATAATCGCAACAGGCTACACAAGATGATCCATCAAACAACCTGACATGCCAGTGCTGTTGACATGACGCGCATCATTGATACCTCAATTATTCTGAGAAGGAGACGACCTAGAATATCGTAACATATGGATATCTTCCTCGCTTGTACTGGGCGCCTTCGAAGCGATTCCTATTCGGATTCGACCGATTTGGTACCAACGCAAAAGTACATAGACCGTGGATCTTCTCATACACAAGATAACGGTGAATCATTCACATTAGTCCATGGCCTGCGTTTTGAACCGTGGTTCCCCTGCTGTTAGATCCCTCACTTGGGCCTCGGCGGCCGCCTCTGCAGCAGCCGTGAGGCCTCGTTCTCTCAGCTCTCGTTCGAAGCTTTGGGCCTGTTCCGGGTCAATCCTGTGAACGAATGGACGGAGGTCAGCCATCGATTTGTCCAAGGATGTAAACCATGGCTCAATTTTGGTTGCCGCCTTGTTCTCGCATGCTTTCATTAATATATTCTCGTCAGAAAAATATGAATACGAGGCAAACCAGCGGGGAGAAGTGATCTGTTACCGTGTTCTGCACCGAGCAATCGTGTGCGGCGCGGCTCTCGCAAGAGAAGGTGCAACGCAACCGCTTTTAAGGACTGCATGTCACTGATGTCTTATACCGAGCAACTCCGCGCGGCGTAGGTCTCCAGAACAATTTGTTGCAACGCAACATACAAAATGGCGACTGTATTGCGTATTACGCCCTCTGCACTCAGCAACAACCGGCTCTGTACTGACGAAAAACGCACCTGTATGCGGTGTGCGCTGGGGACGGGAAGGCTCGGCTGGACACCTCGTTTCGGTAGTCGACTAGCGCAGCCCCAATGACTGCTCCGACATTTGCGTATTGCTTGCAAAACTTGGGCGTCACCTGGAAGAACAAATGGGTCAAGAGGAACTTAGGTTTGTCGGTTGCAAGTTCACAAGCTTCAGGGTTTTCTACCTGTTTCGGGCTGCATAATTCTCTGAGCTTTCATGCCTTCAGTATCTAACTTTTTCCCGAGACTGCTGAGACCTTTAAGCGGCACGAGTCTTCAACGAGGACCGGTAGGAGAGCGAGGGCCGGAGAGAATAACAGGTTCTGGAAATCAATTCAACGAACACGTCTCGTTTTCCGCAAAACAGTGGACACAAGGATACGGAAAGCGCCAGGAGAACCTAGAAATTTGCCAAATGGTTGAATCAAGGGCGTAGAGAGGGGCTTATAGTCAGCAGACAATCTTTCGGCGTACTGACAAAGAACGAGTTCCTGGACCAGAGTCTCCTGTGGTGGAAAGCTTTTGCGGGGGCGGTAACTCCCTCGCCTGATAAACATTCGTCGTGACGAATTCTACCGTCGGCAGAGAACTTAGAGGATTGCCAGTGGCAGGGATCCCCACAAGCGACAATCGTTGGACGACTTAAAGGGGCCGGAGTCCAATCAATCGACAAAAGTGACCTTCTATGCTTGTTTCAAGAGCATGCCGTGCCTATCGGATGCTTAGAGCTTGTAGATTCTTGGAAACTTACCTTGGCGTGGTGTGGGTGTTGCATCATCCCCAGCAAGTCGTGATACACCAGGACCTGCAGATGAGAGCCACGTCAGCAGGACGTGACGTAGAGGTGCAGATCAAGGATGGACACGTGTAGATGTACGTTGCTTTTGCCAGTAATCTTTTCCGTTTCGACACAATTGCAAAATCTGCGACAAAGTACCTGCTCCAAGACGGAGGGGAATGCTTCTTACAAAGGTTGGCCGCCAGGAAGCAACCGTTTAGTGTGCCGGAGTCAATGCTGTTGTTTCACCGTTGGATACAATTCTCAGGCGAGTTTCTCCGGTTTCGGCGAAGTCAAGACTGAAAGGCTTCGTACACGGGTGCGACCCTATCGTAGAAGAGCAGGTCACTTGACCGCAATTGCCACTCGCAATCAGCACTCACAGTAGTGTGATTGTCAGGGGCTTCCGACTTCGTATGTCGATCCGCAAGGACAAGCCCTGACCGTCAGAGGTCGAGCACTAGAAAAGAATAGGAGACAATCACCCGCAAGCCCAATTTAGTAGTGCTTCCCTTGAGTGACATAGAAATGTCGAATTCAAATAAGAGCAATTGCTCAAGCTTTTTCTTTTGACTATGAATGCGTATATCTGCTACTTGTCAGAAACCGGAAGACGTACTTGCCCGCTCGTGAGAGGCCCTGCGCCGATGCCGATGGTGGGTATGTGCAGCCCTCGCGTGATTGCGGCGGCAACCGGAGAGGGTATGCACTCGAGAACGACGGCAAAACAGCCAGCGTCTTGTAATGCTAGGGCATGTTCCATGACCTGCGGGTTTGGGCAGGGTTAGGAAGAGTTAGCGGTTGATCGCGGCGGCCACGGTGGGGGGATGCACTCGAGAACGACAGCGAAACAGCCGGCGCCTTGTAACGCTAGGGCATGTTCCATAACCTGCGGGATTCGGGCCGATTATAGGAGGGCTTAGGCGCGGGACTGCGGCTGCAACCGGGGAAGGGATGCCCTTGAGGACAAGAGCAAAGAGCAAGGCGAGGGTTGAGGGAAGGCTTAGGGAGACAGCGAAGAAGGAAGAAGCTCAAATAAGTTGGAAAAGGAATGAAGGAAATCGCACGGGCTTACGAGCAACTAGGTGGTGAGCTCGGAGCCCTCCGTGCTTGTGCGAGTTGAATCGGGGGCACGCTTAACAAGTGGGATACGGCCTTTGGCAACTTTTCAGCCTCTCAATCGGAAAAGCCGAGAACAAGCTCGTCTTCCCGGTTGAACCAAACCAGAAAGCACTAGGTTTGAGAAGCAGCCCTCATCATTCGGAC
>DF236970.1:119407-153472 GCA_000708835.1 Klebsormidium nitens | reverse complement strand
AAATGCCCCGAACAGAACGCTCGATGCACTGTTCCTCGAAGCCAGAGTCACGAAGTCGCAGTCACCAACTCTGGGTCCGCTGGCAACTTGTCGAAAGGCTGGCCGTCTCCTCTAAAAGTAGCCTTGTTTTTCGCACCGCGCATCACAATATAATTGCAATCTGGGCCCCACCTGTAGCGCGGTTGAGGCGCTCTTTCCCTGCGGCCGGAACCCCCCCAGTACGCTGATCGCCTGCGGAGTCAGTCCCACGTGGCCCATGACTGCGATCCCCGCCTCAGCCAAAGCTTGTGCTGCGACCACTCTTTTGCCATGCCCCCCCTCCAACTTGACTGCGTCCATGCCCCCCTCCTTGAGAAAGCGCGTGGCGCTGGCGATGGCCTGCAGGGAGGGGTCGAAACAGGTTTGCTCACAAAAATCTAGTTGGGAATTTTGACGAAGTTAGCTCTAAAGCAGCAACTATACAATCGGAGATGAGGAATCCTCCTTTCCGGAGAGAAATCTGTATACGCTGAACTATAAAGTTGCCTACTGATATGCTAAGTAAAGCTTTGGTGTTCAAAAACCGTCATACTTACGGTGCAGAGCAAACAAAGTTTTGGAAAGCTGAAAAAGTTTTTAAAAGCAAGGCTGCCGGAGCAAAGTCTAGCCAAAACAACGGTGTTTCCAGTGTCCGGAGACTATTGACAAGCGGTGGGCTTTGGTGCATCAAAATTGGAAAACCTGGTTGTAGATTTCGAGGTTACGTGCTTTCTGATCATTGGGCTTAAAAGCTGGTGGCTTGTATCAAAGATATGTCTTCACGTTGTCCACAGTGAGTGAGAAGCACAGACATTGAAAAAGCGGCATCGATCAAACAATTTCTCGCTGTTTTGAAGCGCTCCGTCAGCTGGACGGGTAACTGACTGTAGTGTATCGCAGGTTACTTTGTCCATTCAGGAGCCCGTACTTCTTCACGATGTTCACTACAAGAAATTACACAAATCCCCTGGTGCTACCTGTCTAAAGTCTCACCCCATAGATCCATATTCCCGCACTCAAAACTCCTAGCTTGGGTGCAGGCAAAGCTAAGAAGCGCTTCAGGCCCCGCCTTCTTTCCGACTTGACAGCCCTTCTTGACTTACTTTAAGCGCTTGTCAATCACAAACAGACCCATCCTCCCCTTGATTACGTTTGATTGTTAGGTCTCGGAACCTGGGTCTTGGAAAGTAAAGCTCGGCTTACTTGTTCCGGCCCTTGCTCGTAACTTCCAAAGGGCAAATCCCCAATGAGCATGGGTCTTCGTGCCCCTCTCGCGACCGCCTTGCAGTGTAGGATCATGTCATCCATCGTGACAGGGAGCGTGGTGTCATGCCCGTGAACCACCATGCCAACACTATCGCCAACCTGTGCAGAGAGGTCGTCTTGAAAACGCAAAATGACAGGAATTCAAGCAACAACAAGCAACGACTGTTTTCGTATTTTGGATAACACTTGGTGTTAGTACATTGAGGAATTTTGAGACTTCCAATGACAACGCGATCTGCAAAGCTGTTTTGCCAAAGTGATTCTGGGGCAAAGGAACCCATGTAATAACAGAGTAGAATCAGCAAGGGTGGTGGTGCTTCATAATCTATCTGCAACGCTCCCAGGATCCATCTGTGTGGCTTCCAGCTGCGAGCACACCTCAATTTCAAAGGGTCAAAGTGGTCCAAGCGTTTCTACAATCTGACCATCAAGGGCGCTCGGACTTCTTGGTTGATTGACGCCTCGATTGTCCCATACAAAAGTCATCATTTTTCTTTGATGTAAGTTACTCCGCCATCCTGGAAATTCATAGGTCAGAGAATCAACTTAGGTACTCCAGTCATAATTCTCATTTCTAATCAACACCCACTGGCTCACCAGACACAAGTCAATGCCCGCAGAGTCAACGTGCACAGCACTGGGGTAGTCATAAGCAGTGACCACAGTGATCGGTTCCCCCGCCTTGTATTTCCGTTGCAGCAGCCTCAGATTGAACCGCTGCGCTGGGGGGGACTGGGGACCACCATACACAGTACTCTCCGGAAGGTTAGACATGTTTCGAACCTGGAATTGAGGCTTTGGTGTGGTGTGTGGTTTCGGCGAAAGAAATGAATGAGCACCAGAGGTGTGGAACAGAGTTTGGAAGAGGCTCGAGGGTTTGTTCAGCTTGAAGCCAGGAGTTTGAACTAGCTGTGACTGCAATGCTGGGAGACTGAGAGAGGATTTGCAGCTTTGCACGGAGCAGCACAGTCGCTGCGTCAGGCGTGGCAGCACGAAACTGCCTGAGGACAAAACCATGCTGACCCAAGCTCTTACTTGAGCGTCTTTGACGAGTGCACGGTGCCGTTTTGCTCATTGATTGCAACCTACTGAAGCAGCTGCCAGTGGGAAAGCAGAGCCTGCAATTGCATATTCTGCATACCCTCTGCTGCAATAGCAGGCTCTTGGCGTCACTACAATTGATGGGCTTTTGAGTCTTGTGCTCACCAGCGAAAGCCCAAAGTTGTTGCCATGGGGAGCTCGTCCTTGAGAAAACATGGACCCCAAACCATTGCCTTCTCGCTTGTATGGTTGGACTCGGAGCAGAAGTTTGCTGGAGAACTTGTTACAATTTTTCACACTTTTTCAGAAGAAGGATTGCCGAAACAAGCCGGTTCCGTGGGGCATTCGCAAGCGTACAAGCAGACGGAGTCGCGCTACGGGCGACAAAGCCCGAGAGTTACAAAAGGCTCCAGCGACTTGGCTGCCGGCTTTTCCTGTTGCCATGACCGGCGGCAATGGCGGATTTTGTCCCATCAAAAAAAGAAAGTTGTCAAAACACAGTGAGCGCTGCCAGCAGCGCTGGCACTAAGTTTCAAGGTCAAAACTCAGCAGGCGCCTAGCTTATTAAAAAGGCATCTGAAGTGCTTGGCAAAAGGCTTCAACTTCGGGGAGAAAGCTCGTGATTGAAATACTGAAACCAGCTGTGCAGTTCAGGATCTTCCCAGACCAATCGCTTGCTAGCGAAGCGTCCCTGTCTGCAAGCCTCGGGATGGAACGCTTGCATTCGCTTGCATTCGCTTGCATTTGCTTGCATTAGACCGAATGCAAGGTGTTGAGTCACCCAATCCAGCTGAAGACCGGCAAGCGCTTTATGTCAACTAATTCAGCTTGAGTGCGTTGCTAAACAGAAGCATATTGCACCGCTGAGACGCTGGCCCACTCGGATGCGCCATGGGCAACCTGCTGAGCGCTTGCCTGAAACCCTCCACCTCTCAAGAAGAAGAGGAACGGCGCAAGCAACAGCAGTTGCAGTACCAACAGCAGCAGCAATATCAGCAGCAATTCCCTCAACCGCAGATCCAACAACCATACAATCAACAGAATCAGCAGCAAACGTATGATCACCAGTATCAGCAACAACCATATAACCAGCAGTATCAGCAACAGCCTCAACAACAGTATCCGGCTCATCAGTCACAGAATGCACCGCACAATGGATACAGTCAGCAGACAGGGCCTCC
Organism: Klebsormidium nitens; assembly: GCA_000708835.1. Taxonomy (NCBI): domain Eukaryota; kingdom Viridiplantae; phylum Streptophyta; class Klebsormidiophyceae; order Klebsormidiales; family Klebsormidiaceae; genus Klebsormidium; species Klebsormidium nitens. Next base: position 149,966 of record DF236970.1, on the reverse strand, counting down.
ACCTTGGCAGGGTCCCCCGCCATCCTCTTATGCACCAGCGCCAGCTGCTTATGCAGCGCCGCCAGCCTCTTATCCCGCGGCGCCATACTCTTATGCAGCGGCGGCAGCACATGCTGGGTCTGGTCAAGGCCCTGTGGCAGCGGTTGCCCGTGACTTGCTGCAGTTTGAGACAACAGGACAGGTGAGCTCAAGGAGCGCACAATCCAGTGTGAAAGCAACGGTTCCGCATTGCATTGAGACAAGCACGCCTCTGCCAGCATTGAGTGTCAACTGCTCATTGACTTTTAGACTATCTGGGGGATGCATATTCTTGATATATGAAACAAAGGGTCAAATGCATTGGCGGGGGGCAAGAAGAGTGCAAGGATCTCATAGTATGCTTAGGCAAGACAGAAGCGGCACGTCTCTTATCTGTGTCATAGAAGAGCCACAGAGGTGTCCTGCAAAGGGCAAAGTTTCCTCTACTGGACTTTTGGATGGGGCTAGTCCAAGCTTGTGAAGGCTAGGCCAACCTTCTGCCCTGTGCGTGACAGAGTGTAGAATCCCTTTTAACAATACAGCTATTTCGTCCACCACTGCTAATGCGAGCACTTTGAAAACTCAGGCCTTAGCAACTAAAGTGATTGGCTGCAGGTGCCGGAGGGGCTCAGCCGCAGCGTAAAAGCCGCCAAGGGCACTCAGGCGCTTTGGTGAGTTAACTGGTCCATAACCCTGGGTTAGCGACCTGGTTAAGCACCAAATCAACACCGCGGGATAGCCCCATAGTGAGTAGACTCGAGAGACAGAATTTTATGAGTGGAACAGCCAGATATGGCTCATGCTTTCCTGCCACAAATTTACAGCAGTGATACTAAGAACCTTGAGAGGGCTAGCAGGACCCCCTCATGGGCCAGGCCCTATTAAATTTTGGCTCCGCTCAATCATTTCTTCCCTTTCAGCTTTCACTTTTCGAGTCTTGGTTTTTCTCTCCCTCAACAACGTCCTACTGCCATCTCTCTTGTTACTTTGTGATTCAGAGCTCTGTCCCGCTTCTCATCTTTCCAATCGTGATGCCATCTCTGGAGATTTGTCTAATTTGTGTTCTCGTTCCTTGTGCAGGTTCAAAAAGCTGCTTGAGGCGTGGAAGGCCCGGTGGCCGCCACCTGGCACCCCCGCTGACCTGGCCACGTTCATACGAAGCAATCTCAGTACGGTCCCAGGCAAGGAGCTTCATGTGAGGTTTCGCTTCCAAAGGAACTTTTGCATGAACGAGTCCGGTGTTGAGAGCTTCCTGCGCAGAGTCAGGGATAGGAAGGATGTTTCGATTGGAAGTCAGTCCGTATATATATCTTAGTCTGCAAAACCCCGATCCCCAAAAGATGATTCCTCTTGCAAAGATGGATTCCTGAAGATGAGTCCTTGTGCAAATCCATCTCACAGAAATAGTCTGAGTCCTGTGCTAGCAAGACTCTCTGGGGCGCTCGACTCGCAGTTCAATCGATTGTACGACTTGAGGGGACCCCAAAACACCCGAGGCTCTTCAGTAGACGAGTTCGATGTTTCCACTCCCACAATCGAGAACGGCCCATCGATATTTCGACCCATTGCCATTTTTCTGCACATTTGCGCAATTGCAGGGGTTGCTCGGGTTCTACGACCTTCTAAACATTGCCCCGGACTCGCAACCGGCCCCCGTCCCCCACTTCCCTCCGCCCGTCTCTCACGCGCCGCCCCCAAACGCCGCCCACCTACCGCCAGGGGTGCAGTACGAGTTCCACACCATGCCAGTAAGTGAATTCGATCCAACAGACGCGTATTGAGTTCGCAAGTGATGTCTCAATATCATTTCCCCTTCTGTCCAGCTACGGAATTCGAGCGCAGCCTTGTTCGAGGATACTTTCTGAATCAAATCATCTTGACTAACTCAGAAAGTTTACACCATCTGCTTTTGGATCAGATGTTGTATCATGTGGTCTCATGGAGAAGGTGGGTGGGTCTTTCTTGCGGAGGCAACACCGTAGCCGTTTGCCGTTGTCAGCATACCCTAATTGGGTCTTGCGTTTGATTGAGTCCTCCCCTTTAATCTGTTCTCCTAAGCACTCAGATCCAACGTTCCGACCCTTCACAGGTTGACGCAAAAGCAATTGCGGATGGCGATACCGTCACCGTATACGTTGACGTCAGCCATGACCCGCGCGAGGCCGCGGTCGTTCCGCCCGCCGTTCGGACGTCCGTTGACGCCCGGCAGAGGGCACGTGCCGTCCGCGACTTCCAAACGGCGGACCGGTTGCAGCGCGAGATAGGGGACGCGGGATACCGGGTGTTTGACGATGGGGGTGTGCTTGCGAAGAAATACAGAATACGGGCCAGGTAAGGAGCAAGAGAGGAGAGAGGTGAAGCTGAGAGGAGAGCAAGTATCTTAGGGTCGTGGCCGTTGTTGTCTTCTCTGGAAGTGGGCGCAGGGTAAGTGCTTTCAGGAGGGTTGGCTTGCGAACAGGTACCGTGTAGGGGCTGGGTAGGAGTTCGTTGCGATTGGTCCTAAAAGTGACGAAAAAGGAGCTCTGATATGAAATGGTGGGACGATACGATGGAATTGTTAGAAATGCGAGCAGCCCTTTGTCGAGCTCCTTTCCGGCACAGACAGTGGGAGGGTAAACGATTTCTGCAGGTCGGAAACATTTTCAATTGCTGTCCAGTTCAAAATTTGAGCTGGGCGCCTACGCGGTCCAAGTTTGCAGGTTTTGAAAACAATGTTTTGGCACCGGAGAAGATGTTCCGACACACCCATGGGACTTCACCAATGGGTCCTGCAGGGACTTGGACGGCCTTTGTGAAAAACCGCGCGTGTCTACCCATGACTAAACAAAGATACCTTCATCTTGAAGAGCAGATTCCTTGATGAAGTTTGTAGGCGTCCTGGAAAAAGTCAACGCGCGAAGAACGCTGACTTTCCACGAGGACAGAATCGCCAGAGCCCGCAGAATGTTTCTTGTCGTTGTTTGGACTTGTCGTCTGGACGAGTTGCGAAGAGCTGCGAAGAGCGACAGACTCCATCCAATCAAAAGGCTGCTAAGGTAAGTCTGGATCAGAGGGCCTTCCGCCTTCCAATCGGACGCAGCGAACTGCGGATAGCAGCGTCTCTTAGAGAACCTGAATCATCTGACGTCACGCTGGCGTCACTCTGCAGGGGGATCGACGCGCCAGAGAGCAAGCAGCGGTACGGCCCCGAGTCGGGGGCCGCGTTTCGGGCGCTCGTCGAGGGGCGGAGCCTGCGGGTGCTTATTTACACCACGGACCAATACGGGCGGTCCGTGGCGGACATGTACTGTGGGAATGTGTTCGTTCAGGTGAGGGGCCTCTGAAGATGTGCCCTAATTTGATTGCTGCGCCCTTCCGCAAAACTGCTCTTTGAACCTTTCACGGCACGTTTCCGGTTTGAGCACCCCGTATCGGACCTGTGCATCTGGACCGCATTACGTGACTCGTCAGATGCTGATTTGCGTTGTCAATGAGCTCTTTGTGCTGTGCCGGTCTTTACGGATTTTACGGGATTCGGATGTGCGGTTTTGACATGGGCGCCACGCCCGAGCCGCTGAGACGCCACACGTGCCTCTTATTTCAACCTCGCCCGCGAAATTTTCCGATCCATACCACAGCTCTTCTCTACCTTGGGGAGCCCCTACTGTTGGTCTACAAGCTACTGGCTTCGGGGTGTTCAGTACTAGGTCGTTCCTCAGTCGTCTTCACGAAATGGGACAAGCTGAGGACTTCGGTGTAGCGCCGCCGAGGGTAAGCTGTGACTAGAATGCGTGACTGCTTAGTCGAGCTGAACCACTCCACGTTGTTCTTTGGGAACCCCTGACGTGGGGCTGACGTCGGCATGGCGTCCGGTCTGCAGGAGTACATGCTGCGGAACGGGCACGCGTGGCACTACTCGACGTACGACCACCGGCCGGAGTTCGCGCAGGTGAGCAATGGCAATGCGACACGTGGCAGCCTGGGATTACAGCTTCGATCGGCGTAGAACAAATGTATCTAGAGGCAAAAGGTAAAGAAAGAAATATGAAAATCCATCTCAACTCTGATTAATCTGATATCTGATCATGTCCGCGACGGAAAGCGAGATTGAGCGGACTGCTTTTTTATCTGGACTTCTCTCGAGGACAGGCTTTATCTTTCTCGCCGCATCTTTAGAGGCTGCATTTGAACGTCAGACGGGCGCAACGTTGGAAGGACTCTCGTAACTGTTGACATCATCGAGTTTGATGAAGGGGCGTATCTTCCGAAGTTTTGGGCGAACCGGAACGGGTCTGCTTCTTGAATAGCCTCTCCGCGCTATCATACCAGAGAACACCTGTTCTCTAATCTGCCTCTCTTCTGAAGGTGTTTGACGGTGTAAGCACGCTTTACCCGCTTTCACCCCACACATTGGGCAAATTTTCCTTCCGCAAGAATCATATTAATTTATAAAACCGTTCCACTTTATAGCTTTGATTGGAGCGCTTTGTTCAAGAAGTCCATCACCGAATCTCCGAATCGTACTCAGGGGCAAATCCTCGAGTGTATTTTGCAGTGGATGGCTGAGGCGAGGCAAGCCCGGCGCGGGCTCTGGGCGGACCCTAGCGTGCAAGAGCCGTGGATTTGGCGAAAGGAGCATCCAAGAGCGGGTAGGTGATAGGAGTGAAATGTCGTGTTGCAAGTTGACGGAAGAAGGAGAAGAGAGCGACTGGTAGGTAGGACGGCGACAAGGGCCTGTACCTCGAGTCAGCCAAACTGTTAACTGGAACTGTTTCGGTCATTCACGAGAGTCTGCCAAACCGTTAACGGGAACTGCTTGGGCCATTGGCACTGGAGTCTGCCAAATTCTGAACTGGAACTTTTGGGGTCATTCAGTGGAGTCCGTCAAAGCGGAAAGTTTGGGCCATTCTTTGGAGTCTAGCTTAGCTATTTTTTGCCGGTGCAACGGGTGGTGAACGTCCACAATTGAATGTCCATGATCAAGGACAGCCTGGAGAAAGATTCTTGGAATCGTGATTTTCAACGGTGGTCGGACCAGACGCGGTATTGAAAAACAACTAGGCCAGATGCTTTTGAATAGTCTGTCGATGCCTGCCAGGTAGATCACGTCCGAAAATAAAGTGTGCATGTTGCATACGGTAGGTGTGAGTCACGACTCACGATTACAACACACAGTGCCTGACCAAGCGCAGTGGCTTCTCGTTGCTGGCATATGTTTTCAACACTGGCCGGAGTCCCGTGAGTCCAATACCTGCCGTCACGGGCCATGCATGATGCATGATGGGTCCAGACTTCAGGACCTCATTCGAGGACCTCATTCGGGGATTCAAGGTGGGTCGGCCTCGGTCTACCGTCTATCTTTAATAGAGAGAGTAGATACTGGTACGTACAGTATCTACCAGATTCGTCGTACATCGTTGACAATCGACTGTCGTTGACCACGGTACTGACCAGAGTACCTAGAATAGGTAGGTTTACCGTTTGTCGAAACTCCGCACTTCACTCCGAGTAAACCGGTTTGCTGTCCCTCCTCGCCCGCGTTGCTGCCCTGCGGCATACCTGCGCGGTAGTGTCAAGTCTCTTATAAGATTCAAAGGCCCCGGGGCCCGGGCACTCCAACTGAAAACACAACCCTAAAAGCTTACCCGCTCCGGTAACGGCAACGTAACGGTTCACTAAGATTCGGCAGCCCCGGGCACGTAAACCTTAAACACTAACGTAAAAGCTTACCCGCTCCTCATCACTACCCACCCAAACCAACCCTACGTGACCCGTTCCCCGGGCAGTGGACCTACCGGTAACACCTAGGAAATCCCGGCCTGCGAATCAATAATATCGACATCCTGATCGGGGATCTGCGTACAACTGGCAGTCTGAAGTTTGAACTCTGTAGGGTCCCGGAGGGTCCGGAGGACCGCGTCAGCAACAGCCTGGATAGACAGCGGAGCTGCGGAGCTCGTAAATGCCCAATGCAGGCCCAATGTGAGAGTCTGAGCCTCTGAGGAGTGTGCACATTATGTATGGTAGAAATAATTACTGACACTGTGCACATTGAATTTTGACACTCTGCAATGCAGTGTGCACACTGAACCTGTGGACATGGACGTCAATACCTACGGTACCTACTGAACTGAACCTGCCATAGAACTTAGAAGTTGATAGAAGGCTAGCTGCATCCTGCACTTTTGATCGTGGGCGTGAGCCTTTAATAACGTACTACCTAGGTAATACACGAACCAATCCATGCGGAAGGAAGCGTTCGGGAGGTATTGCTACTTAAGTCGTCCTTGCAAAGCATTTTGCAGTACCCGCACTGTTCATTTCCTTGAAGATAGCTCTCACTCAAGCTTCCCGCATTGCACCAAATATCGCTCTGCGTCGATCAGCGGAAGCATGGCTCCCCTCCGTTTGTTCCTCGTGCTCTCTGCGGCCGTTCTTCTGGCAACAGCTGCCCCGAGCGGAGGCGCTGCGTTGCGCCAGCGAGGCGCCGCTTGCAGCAAAGAGCGTCCTTTGAATCAGGTGGGCAGCAGCTTTTCACCTTGCTTCTGTTGTTCTGTATAATGCAGTTTTGGGTTTTGCTCTCTGATGTTCTGAAAGCGCTCTTTACGTGGTTGCAAATCTGATTGAAACCCTGAGGCATGGTCCTGCACACTTCAAAGTCCCAGCTTGCCGAGTCAAAATACTAGAGGGGTACATTATTCTGAAATTATGCTTTTCGAACCATGTCCATACCCATGAGTCTGTAGCGGCAACGCAAGGAGCTGACACCCTCAATCACATAACCATGATCCAGACTTGGGAAACCCTATTGATCAGAGCCATGTAGAATCTAACTTCAGCACTGCAGCAAGCAATGTATTCGTAAACAGTCCGCCAGACTTGTGCAGATGCTTTGACACAAAATCAAGGGGCTTCCAATCTCGAACCAAGGGGGCTTCAACATTGTAACCACACAGCTTGTTGTGTCAGCCTCGGTCCAGATTTCGACTTGCAAGCCCAGACCTAATTGCTTGCTTTTCCTTTTTCCTACTTGGGCCTGCTTCAAGTGAAGCAACACTTGTGCTTTCTGTGCTGCTGACTCTTCTTGCCCAAACGCTTGCAGACACTATTTCGCTCAGCATCGCTGGAGTGCCCTCACAAACCCAGGCTGTCAATGTGGGCTACCAAACCACATTGACTTTCACCGTCACAAACACCGGTAAGCCCCTTGGGTTAAGCAAACCTCCACAAGGGGGCTGTTGCTTGCATGTAATCCTGTTGCTTTCATTTCCTGTTGCTTTGATCTGCACCGTGCTGCTCCCCATGTTGTGAGTACTGCTTGCATTGGCACCAGATTGAGATTCTGGGGAACAATGTCGATGCGTCTTGATTTCCAACTGCATGCTTGTGCTGATCTCCCTACCCTGCACTGCCTTTCTTCTCACATTCATGAAGCAAAGATTGGAGGTCATTCTTAACAATCCCTAAAAACCTGACAGTTATGAATCTTTTGCTCCTTGAAGAAGTATTTCCATTTCCTTTCTTGTTCTCATGATTGGCCGGACTCCAGCAGTCCTACTTGAACCCGGGCCCTTTCCCAAAGTTGCCAAAGTTCCCCCCCAAACATAAATCTCCCTCAAGTCCTCCTTGAGAGACTGTGGTTAACGTATATATTAACCCCAAATTTGCTGTTGCCCAAATCCACTAGTACTCTGCCAAAACTCTGCCCTATCCTCGTTATACAGACAGCCAGGCTGCCGTCGTCGACAAGCTCATCTCGATTTCGGCTACGTCCGCCGGGTTTTCATGGTCCCTCTCCCAGTTCGTGTCAACCGTCCCGTTCTTCTTTGCGCGGAACGGCCCCGGCTCAGTGACTGTCTCGCTAGCCCAGTTCCCGCCCGGGGCGAGTGCCCAGTTCTCCCTGGTGCTGACGGCGTTCCGAGTGAATCTGTCATCAGACCTGGCCTTCATCAGCGGCGCCGACGTGCAGATCTTTCTTCCGCAAGTCAAGGCCGCAGGTGGGTTACCGCTCATCTAACAATAGCTTAACCATAGCTCATTCTAGCTCAAGAACAGCTAAACTGTTTTCGACTCTCTTGTGTCTGCTCAATGCTCTCTTGTCACTAGAGTATCAGGATGCCGTGCGGAAGCTACGCTCGTTTTAATTCCGCGTTGCTCTTTTTCCAGCGGCTCTCGTTTTGAGCAGATTGCATGATTGATCGTTCTTAGCATGAATGCTGGCATGTTTGTTGCCAGCCTGTGAGAAGTCGGTTTCTAGACTGACTGCAGCAAGTTTGATCGCAGATAAACAACGGATTTGTAAGCAAGTCGTGCTGTATCTAGAGTAAAGACGAAACATAGAAGACGATTTGCGAGCTATTTTCGGCCGGATACTAAGAAGCTCGTCTTCTGTAATGTAGATCAGGGCGTCTGCGGGAGTGGACCCGCCACTGACTTCCCCCTCCGCTGCTATTACAACAACGATCCGCAGGTAAGTCTAGATGCTGGCACAAAATGGAGTCACCTTTAATACGGATCTGTTTGAAGAAGTGGTCAAGCTATTGAACCGGCGCGTTGCCTGCATTCTGTAAGTCTGGTGGACGATGTTTCAGGAAGGATAGCCCCTTGTAATACCTGACCCAAGTCGAGGCTTCGCTGCTGAACTCGAGGCTGTTTTTGGATCAGAAAGCATGGTGGTGCGCCAAAAAAAAATTCACCTTTTGACTTCTCAGTACTCGGTGTGCTTTGAGGACTGAATCTCATGCCAAATGTTCCGCCTCTGGCAAGCTACGAAGCGCGCAGACACTTGTGGTAGCATTGAAGTGGAACGAAGGACGCCTGCCTTCTTCATCAGGGGATCCCTCTGGATGCTTGCACTTCGACATTTGGTGGAGCGCGTCAGATGTCGCTCACGAACTCGGAGTTGCAAAACAAAGAGCTTCTCCTTTCACCTCAGATGCAGGAAAGTCCTCTGGCACAATTGGGACCCACGTAACTTCAAAATTTCACAAACCCCTTACATATTCGTCAAAGAAGCCCTCAAGCACAGGGGTTCAAAGTTCCAGAACCTCACAAACCCTTTCTCTCCCCTCAGGGCCGCTACTTGCGCTGCGACAACCAGGGCTGCGCTGGGTTCACCTCCCCGGAAACTTCTTCCCGCGCTGCGCCACTAACGGGTTTTACTTAACTTCAGAACCTCACAAACCCTTTTTCCACTCGTCAAAAAGGCCCTCGAGCACATGGTTTGAGCTAACAAACCCGTTTTTCCCTTTTAGGGCCGCTACGTGTGCTGCGACAACGAGGGCTGCGCTGGGTTCAACCCCCCACAAAATTTCGTCCCGCGCTGCGCCAACAATGGCTTCGTTCCCACTCTCACTCAGCCCCCTACCCCGACACCTACCGCTACCCAGCCTCCGCCGGCTACCCCTTCCCCTACCCCGGCCTCTACCCAATCTCGGGCTACCCCTTCCCCGACCAGACCCAGTAAGCACCGAAACCCTGGATACTCGGTTTTGAGACCTGGAACGTTTGCACAATTGGCAGTTCAACGTGCCGCTCGGTTCCTGTGTTGGCGTGCAGAGATGCAGAGCTTACGATTCAGCTTTTTTATCAGACTTCGAATCCGACTTCACCGGGTTGGCTCTCGGAGATGTCAGATTGGCCCCCTCTTTCGACTCTGCTGCATCCGTAGCGTTACATTGACACGGTCTAGAGCGAGACGTTTCCGTTCTTCCACCACCCTCTTAAAGCTTGTACGACATCAGAGTTGGAAAGCTCAGACTCCGCTACTTCAGGGGGGCGGATCGAGTTCCCTCTAAAGACTTCTTTCTTCGGTTTCTTGAAACGACCTTCTTTTCGGAGTGCCCAACTTCGGGACACTCACACACAGGGGGGAATGGCTTTCTCCTCCGGGGGGTACAATTCTCCCCAAGAGCCCACGTCCAGCAATCAGTTTCGCAAGCGCAACCAACTCTCTAAAACATTTCGTCATCCTTTCTGCAGCTACGATCAACTTCCCCAAGGACACGCCCTGCCCGGTCGTGGGCGGCTTTGCGGCCAACAGCTGCTTCGACGCGGCCGGCACCTTCCACGCGTGCTGCGAGAACCCCGACTCGTGCGGCGCATTCAAGGCCAATGGGGACCCCACGTGCGCGGCCGGCAACTACCTGTCCCTGCCGTAATTGCTTTTGTTTGGAAGAGTAGGTAAGCTCGAAAGAGAACCTCGCCAGGCGGGACGTAGAATGTAGTAATCCTGAGAGGCACATGCGACTCGTAACTCCGAGCATCGACTTAGGAAAGATCGAGTTAAAACACTAATTGAAGGAAAGTGAGAGGGGATTTATACATTCTGGATAGACAACTAAGCATAAGGAGAGCGGGTGTTCTGACCCCACCCAGCTACTGAGGTTTTGAAATGGACACAATCTAATTTAAAGTCCGTTTACTAGCTGAGCTACTAGTGAACACTTCTAATAGGCTATCGAGTAGTAAGGAGCGGTCCGTCTAACTCCAGCCAGCCGCTACGATTTTCGAGCCGCACCGACTTTGATGTCCGCTAATCCTAGCTGAACAGGTTGGACGTTTGGTAACACATTCACACGTAGTAAGTAGTCCCTAAGTTTTGCCTCCGGCGGCCTTTTATGGATCTTGACTTCGGAACCACACTTCGTGGGATGTCCAGTTTAAAGAGATGGTACATCGATAAAAAATGAAACCAACACGGAATCAACCGTCTCACGACAGTGTGGCGGGCACAGAAGTTTTGAAGATTATTGATCGCCACATGCTTCGCGGTTAGTATGCCCTTTTCCCCTCTGCCTCTGGGGGCCTGAAGATGCTTCTCAGAAAACAGCTGCATCGTGCAAAATCGATGACATGATGTATCCAGCTAAGAGTTATTGATCACGTGTATAACAAGGATCGATTAATCAAGTGAGGCTGCATGGCAGACAATCTCCACATACATGCGTTAAAAACGTCAGAAAACGGTGATTGAACGGCTGGAGAAGAGTGAAGCCGATGACTGCAAACAGATAAAAGCTCTCATAATGCATAGCCTTTCAACTCTAGTTGTGGAACGTTGAATTGCATCAGCAGCTCCATTTCCACGACTCTTGCACGCTAGGGTCCGCCCAAAGGCCCGCGCTGAGGTTGTCTAGCCTCAGCCATCCAGTGCAGCGTGAACTCAAAAGTCGTCTCAAGAGTTTGCCTGTGAGATGCAATCGGGCGCCGATATGAGACGGACTTCGAAAACCGAAGCGCTCCAATCAGCGCTTGGAACCTGGAAATCGCGCTCCAACGAGCCACCTTTTCGCGGCAACGACGCTTGCCGAAACGGGAGGTGAAAGCGAGCAAAGGGTGCCTGTGATTTTCGAAACACGAATCAAGAAGCGAGGAGAGGACCAGAGAACAAGACCTTCTCGATCGGTCAAGTGTCCAAGCGAGTGGCGGTTCCGCTTTCTCCTGTGACATTTAGAGAAATTTCCTCTCTATTGATCAAAAGTGCTCGACGTTTCTGCGTTTTCCACTCACATCAAGCGTGCGTATCCTCCGTTGATGCACTTACAACGCAAGGCTGCCACGTGTCGCTCTGCCATTGCTCACCTGCGCGACTCCGGCCGGTGGTCGTACTTTAAGAACTGCCCCGCGTGTCCGTCCCGCAGCAGCATGCACTCCTGCAGACCGGACGGTATGCTGACGTCAGGCCCACGTCAGGGGTTCCCCAAAGTAAACGGCGCAGCGGGTCGACTGGGGTAAGCAATCACGCACACGTGACGTCTTGCCTCGGCTCGGGCGAGGCGCTCACGTCCAAAAGTACGTCAGGATGACGTGGGACCCGTTACAAAAGACGGAGATCGAATCTATGATTTGAAAACAAGCCAGCATCTGACGACTTACTTTCTGCAGTCCAGAGGGTTTGATTAGATACGGACCTTTTAGACGGGGCCAGCAGAAACAATGTCCACAGAGCAGTCTTTTGGAACTGATTGGAGACGGACAGGTCGCAGCAATCGATTGAAAGCGCACTTCATCAGACGCCCCTCACCTGCACGAACATGTTCTCACAGTAAATGTCCGCCACGGACAGCTCGTATTGGTTCGCAATGTAAATAAGCACCCGCAGGCTCCGCCCCTCGACAAGCTCCCGGAACGCTTTTGCCGACTCGGAACCGGGACGCTGCTCGCCGTCCGGCGCGCCGAGCCCCCTGCAGGGTAACGCCAGCATGACGTCAGCGCCAGAGGCAGGCTCTCAAAGTAAGGACGCTGCTGTCCTTACTTCGCTGGATCTGAGTTGCGGGGGATGAGAAAGCGTCTTGACACACAAAAATTCGTTGCTTTGGTACTGTTCTTGGTCTGTTGACCCTCCGAGTCGCTTCTTCCCTCTGTTTCTCAACGAGTTGCGTTTCTGGTAGTCGTATTACAGGTTTTGAAGGGCGTCCAAACGGATAGAAGCGCGAACGTCGAGTGGCTTCCAGTAGGATCTTTGGTTTCCAGAGCAGACCGGACGAGTTCACCGTTATCATAACGGTAGTACGGAAATATTGGGACTGAGGTGCCCGCTAGGACTCTCCCGGCGCTACAGTCAAACGGGGGCGTGGCATTACATCTCGACATAGAAGCGCTAGCCCGAGCTTGCGCTGGTGAGCATTGGTACTAGAGACATAGAGCGACGCGTGACAGCTTTGAAATTCATGGGTCTGAGGATTTGGGATTTCTCCGCTCTCAATCACCTACTTTAGTCATGTCGGGTCACGTAAGCGAAGTCCAGACGACCAGTACTGGTCGAATGTCCGTTTCTTCTGGTGAACGTAGACGGCCGAAAAGTCTTGTTTGATGGACACGCTTGACGTCCTTTTCTTTTCGATCTTTTGCTAGCGTCTTGATTTACGAAAGTGCGAACTAAGCGAATTCTTCTAGACACGCAGAAAGGCAACAGGATCTGAATCCTGGGTGGAGGAGTGCACATTCAGGACATTTGAGCAGCCTGAAGAGGGCGCTTTCGCTTTGGAAACCAAGTCCGTTTTCACTTCGCTGAGATGTATCTGTTCTTCAACAATAATTTCTGCTTGTTAAACGACCAATAAGATTCCAGCAACCCTCGGTTTGTTTTCATCTCGCATTACAGGCAAGTTTCGTTCCCCTTTGATTAGATTTCAAAAGTCGTCTTCAATTTCCTGTCACGTTTTGCTTTCGAAGTCCGTTTTACGTCCATTTTCAAGACGAAGGTCCCAAGTCATTCTCATGTACAGAATTTTGATCAACCGTAACATACATCAGATTTATTACGTCCGTTTTGCAATGGATATCTGAGGCAAGTCCGGTGCAATTTTTGAGCGGGATTGGCTTGCAAGAGCGGTGGAATCGGTGGAAAGAACAGTACACGACTAGGCCTTTTTCGTTGCGAGTCCACAGAAAAAGGGACTGGTAGGTACAGATGCTACTCTGGGAATTCAAGGAACGAGGTAAAGTTGTTACGAAAGAAGATGCGCGCGAGCACATGCATCAAAATACCTCGAGGTTGCACGCAAAGGAGGAAGATAGCTCCTATTGCAGGGACAAGCTCCAGCTTAGATAGGGTAGGACGCATTTACATGCCGTACTTATGTTGCTGATTTTAACTCACAACGAAGGTTCCAAATGGTCAGAGAGCAACCAGAAAATGACACTGTAAGTATGCGGGAGCCCATTTCACCATTTGAAATTTTGGTGCCAGGTACGTTGAACGGCCTAAGCTTGCCCAAGTCTTTGTCTTCTACATGATTGTACGCATGCGTTATTTGTCCTGGCAGATATTTCAAGATTTTTCCATTGTCAGTCTTCCTTCCTCAGTACCAAACAACCAATCAAGCTCCTCAGGAGAACGGTCCATTTCATCGTTGCAGCAGGCGTGCTGCAAATAAATCAATGCAACAACTATCAGCACGCGCTACTTTTCTCGAGTACTTTGCCCAAGGAATTAAAAGTCTGCCAATCAGCTTGGTTGTTAGGGACAGTGGCCACCTGTCAAACTTCACACGCACACTAAGAACATCACAGAAGGAGAGAAGCCTTTATGATTGAAACACCACTTGATCCAACCTTGATACAAGCCAATTGTTTAACATATTATATCTCTGTCTGACCCGCTCGGCTGGATCTGAGATCTTACATCGAACCCGAAGGCCTCCTGCTGCCTGATCACGTAGAGCAGCGTCACTCCGAGACGGTGCATGCGCGTGGGGAATTCCTGCAGGAGGTGTCGAACGAGACTCGGACTTCTCAGATTCTCTCCCTTCCCCTACACTCCGTCTAATCCGTTTCCCAGCTTTGTGGCAAAGGTGCTATGGCACATGGCAGCTGCTTAACAACCATTCGCTAGACCGGGCAGGGAGGTAAGTCAGGAGCCAGATAGAAGAATCACTTCAGGCACAGACCGCCATGAAGGTCCCAGTCAGTTCATAACAGCCGCAAGAGTTAAATTGAGTCAAGGACAGCCTGAGGCGAGGCGGTTGGAAGCGTCCTAGTAGCGGATATGGAGTCTAAAGTATGAGGTCGTTTCCTTACTTATCCACTCGTGGCTTCAGGACCTATATGTCCTTCGACTATTAATCATAACCCGGTTTAAGAGCGTTAAAAGAATTGAGAGCGTTAAGAGCGTTCAAGAGCAAGTCTGGCTGAAAAATCTGGTTTTTACGAGCAGGAGCGTTCTTGATCCTGCCTTTAGAAATGAGAGCAAAGCGTTCTGAAAAGTCCGGTTTTTAATGATCAACCCGTCCTGATTTCACTTGCCGCCCTTAAAGCGCCTTCAAAACGGGTTACGATTCATACTAAATTCCTACTCTGCTTGAATTCTCACCTCTGCTTCCATTTGCGGAGGGACTGCCAAGCTCCCCAGGAAAGCCCTGTAACCTGCCTCGAGGCCTTGTTGGGAAAGGACCTTGACCGGCTCGTCCACCGTCCAGTTGTTTTCCACTGCCATCCGCGCCTTTTCCTTCAGTACTTCGCTCAGATCCGTAACCGGCATCGCCTCCGCCACTTGTGATTGCTCATCGAGGCGCGCATAGGTCTCCTTGATCTTGTAAGGGTCCTAGTCCTGAAGATGCAACAACAGCGTTCTGCTGCGGGTTAAACGGGGGAGGTTCATTTGAGGTTCCGCGCTGATGGAAGGCTTTCCTGGAAAGTTTCGAGCAGCGCTGGTACTTGATGTGCTTTGAAAACGTTCAGCAAAAGCAGCGTCTTGCAGATACACTGTCCTCAATAAGCATTCGCCAGTCAACATGTGCCTGATCTGCAACAATCATAATCCTTCCAAGCTCAGGTCTAGACGAAAACTGCTTCTTTCGTATCGAAGCAAAGGAGCTATCAAGCTCACACAGGATGCTGCATCCCTGAGGGCAGCAAGAATCGACGCAGTCGTTGGCACCTCTCCAGCGTTTGCATTGCTTGGGCCCGCCTGGTCTCCTTGAGTTGTGTTATCAGGAGCCTGTGTCATCGATCTTATGTTCAGCATATCCCTAGCAGGCTGATTTCGCGCAGAGCAATAACAACTGATTGCAAAGGAGATGATTTTGGAGAGTTTGTTGGGGAAGGTCAAATAAATCCATGCTTTTAGAGACCACAATGTTGCGTCGCCAGCATACCCAAGTCCACAGAATCGACTCAAGAAAGACGAGTAAGGCAGTTCAGATAGGACCCACTTGGTAGGATTTTGGAGCAGAAGGTCACGAAGGTGCTTGAATCATGCTTCCGTCGTAGGAGGTGCAGAAATGCATTTCACAGATCAATGACACTTTGAGCTTATCACCATATCATGCGTGCTTGATACTGGCAGCTTGCACACTAAAAGCGGCGAGCAGACTAAGATGGTTCAAGCCTCTCCAAAATTCTAAGTCCTCCGATTTCACGAGTGAAGCTCGTTTAAGGAGACTCCTGTACGTCAGTTTGGGAATTTTTCCAAACGATCCCCTCAACACATCTAGGAAAGCCGTACCTGCTGATCCGAGGTGTCGTCTGCCATCACCAAACAGGCACCAAACGACCCTTTTCCGCCTCCTCAGCTTTCGCCGCTGCACTCGATGTTACATATGACGGGCTGTCCTGGCTGCTCAGGTCAATAATCCTCTCAAAAGTTCAACTTTCAAGTTAAAACAGGGGACGGGATCAACGCGCGCACTCTGCATGAGACAAGCTCCTGTGGAACTGAATTGGGTCATTAAAACTAGCCCTTCTACAAACTTCCCTGCTTCGCCCAAACGATTTGGCACGTCCGCCTCCTCATCCCGAATTGAATCCGCCTATTAATTGAGCGCGCGTCCGTCGGCCCGGCGCGGCCGGCCTTGACTTACACACGCGTCGCGCGGCCGCGAGCCCTGGTTTGAGGGTTTGTACGCATCTGATGAATTTATGCGGCATCAAATTGCGCGCGCGTACGCAGGATCATCGGATGAACGTGATTCAATGATTTCAAACCCTGTGAGGCTTGCGGTCGCGCGGCCGCGCGGCGCGCATAAAGGGTCAGGCGCGCGGGGTCCGGCGGTAGCTAGCCGGCTGGTTGCCAAGTAAAACGCATTTTTGAGGTTGACGATGCGATCTAGACTAGCAGGATGACTTTACGTCCGGTAAAAGGTCCGGAGAAGGCGCAACTGTGTTCGAAGAGGGCGGCGGGCCGGAGAAGGGCTGCCTTTATTTGACTCCAGCTTCATTCCCCGGTTTAAAAGGAGCTTGCTTAGATGTGCGGGCGGACGGTTGACTCTCTCAATATTTGGTCTTGAAAGCTTAGCTTTGTAGCATGACCGCCCCCCATACCTCTTTTTTCCTACCTTCGACTTGCCGGGACTCGGTGCGACCAGTGGTGCAATGCCAAGGCCACTGCGCATCCAGTAAGGATCTGAATCAAGGGACTCGCCCGGACCAAGGTCGTCTGATGACTGATCAGATTTGCATGGTGCAGAACATCGAGCTGCAAGTCGTGCTGGAGAGTCTTCTCACACGTATATATACTCAATTTTCCGGTTTCATCATGAGCCATGAGTTGCAGTTGCCAGATCCTTCGTTTCCAGGCAGCGGATCCGTTCTCGTTTGGATCTTCTCCTAGCCTCCTTCTACTCACTGTGTACAAACCATGCGAGCTGTCAATTAATTTTGTGGGATTTGCTACGTGATTGAAGCTTATTTGAATCCAATTTTCCACTTCACAACCCCGGCCACTTTCAGAAATTTAGAAGAGCGAGAGATGACACGAATGTCACGCTCGTAACACGTACTGACTCGAAAGACTTCCATCTTGACTCTATCAACATACTATTCTATCCTCGGAAGGACATCTCAGGGCTCCTCCTCAGTACCGAGCTCCCAGTCGAGCTCCCCAGGGAAGCGGTCCAATGCTTTATGGCACGAGATGTCCTGCAAAAGCGTCGATGCAACATGTAATAGCACGAGTAACAACGCAACCGAGTGGGTGATAACGTCGATGACCCAAGAGTCGAAAGAATTGCCGACAAGCTGGTTGTTGGTCAGAACAACGGTGTCGCGTTTCAGACTTCAGCGCACACTGACCCCGAGAAGATCGCGGGGAGAGAGGTGCCATTGTGGGTGCGAATATCACTTGATTGACAAGCTGTCACAGCCTGCCCTTTGTGGCATACAAGGGTCCAGTCTGCCACGCTTGACTGCGTTTGGAAGCTTACGCGGAATTTGAAGGCCTCCTGTTGCCAGAAGAAGCCGAGCAGCGAAACTCCGAAGGTGTGCATGCGTTTGTTAAACTCCTGCAAAAGAGTCGAAGGGTCGGGTTCCTCTCTCTTTCTTCTCCGTTTTCCACCAGATGCGTTGCAGACCCCTGTTCCACTGTCACGACTGGCGCTTAACCTTGTTTGAAGAGGTGTCTTTCAGAGCCGGACAGGAAGGTAAGCCAAAACCATGTAGTGAAGCACCCAAGGCACGGTGCACCACAACGTATCAAGAAGGTTCCAGAGAGAAAGAGCCGCAGATGTAAGAAGACTCACAGACAGGCAGTTTGAAGCCTTCTCGCAGCGCATATAAATTGTAGTCGCAGAATTTCTTCAATTTTTCAAATCAGCAGATTGTGGCCGCCTGCCTACCTCTGCTCCCATCTGCGGAGGGGTTTCCAAGGTCCCCTGGAAGCATCTGTAACAGGCTTCGAGGCCTTGTTGGGCGAGGACTTGGATTGTAGCGTCCACCGCCCACTCCTTGTCCAGCGCATCTGAGCCTTTGCCTTCAATTCCTCGCTCAGCTTGGCGAGCGGCATCGCGTTTGCGACTTTCATCTGCTCGTCGAGGCGCGCCAGAACCTCCGGCTTGACTAAGTCCGCCTGGGAAAATCTTGGAAGCGTCAACTTCTCTTCTGCTGGATCAAGCGGTGGCCCTGCCTTTCGAGAGTCTGATAAAAAGCTTTCTCAACGGAACGTTGCAAGTCGCGTTATTGTCGTCGTTTCAGACAGAAAATTCTCTCAAGAGAACGGTGCAAGCATCATAGTACGTTCTTGTCGTCCTCTGAAGTCGCTACGGCAAAAACAAAACTGTTCTTGCATGCACACGTTCATCTATTGAGGCAGTGCCGAGTTCGCCCAACTTGTGCCTGAATTTTAACGCTCGAACATCTTCAAGTCTGCAGGCCTGGAAGGGCTCTGCTGCAATACTCAGCAGACGTCCGAAGGCAATATCAAACGAACTGCAGCAAAAGCAGCATTGAGGCTCACTTGCTTTGTTGAAACCAGGAAGTCAGCAAAACTTGCCGCCGCTTCTGCCTCCGCGCAAGCGCTTGCATCGTTGCTTGGGCCCGCCTGGTTGCCTTCAAATGTATGTTCAAGGGCCTGTAGTATGCAGTACATGTTCAGCGTACTTACAATCTGTTCACACCTAGACTAGTTTGAAAGGAAAAATTGCAGAGCTTTGAAGCTGATGATTATGATGGAGAAAGTTCTGTTGCTGGCCATGCATCGAAACTCGGCAACGTTGTGAGTCGCAAAGCAAACCCAAAGCTCTTCTAATATCTGACACCTCAGTTAAGGATTCCTGAATTCTACAACTGGATCTGCCTTGGTATCTGAGGAAGAACGAAAAAAGCTCGCTTAAAATCGAAAGAAGCTTCTGAAAAGGAGGCAGTTCTTAAAATCAAAGCTCATCGTGCGTGCTTGATATCTCTTGGCTCCTTGCATACCCTATACTAAAGTTATAGCAGAGCAGAAGGTTTCAACCAACCTTCACAGCTCAACCCCGCCGGCTAAGAATGAGGCTGCATCTGCAACCGGAATTTGGAAAAACGCAGCTGGGCCCGCTGTAAGAAACTGACTATGGTTGAACTGGTCTTTCAGGAAAACACAAAACTCACCACCTGCTGAGCATCGACATGTGCCATCACCAGAGAATTTACTTTGGGCTCCTCAGCATGAGCACATGCGCGCGTTGTGACCTTGCAGCGCTCCCCCCAGCGCTCCAGGAATGAAAAGTAGTCAGTATTTGACGGGTTGCCCGGTCGACTGCTTCTGCTAAACGTTCAACTTTCAGAACCGCTGATACCGTAATCAGACAGACAAGCTTAGCTGCACAGCGAATTACTAGCATCTTCTGCCGCCTGAGTCCCGACGCGCTCATTGCAGGGCGCCCGGGCGGCGGCCGCGCAGCTGAACGCGCGGCGCGCCTTGGGGCAGCGCGTCGCGCGGCCCCGCCGAGGCGGGGAGGTCACGGTCACATCACATGTGACCACTGGATGAACCGTCGATCGCCACTACTTGAACATATTCGACGGTTCGATCGAAGGACGTCAAACCCCTCAATGTCAAACCTGGGCTTGCGGTACGTCCGATCCGACGCGGGCGCGTATAACCAGCGTAGGTGATCGACGCCGACGGACTCGATCGACGGTCGCGGCGCCTGCGCACTGTGCGACGCGTCTGATGTGCTGATGGTCGTTAGATCAGCAGGAGAAAGTACGGAAGTGTGCAGATAAGGATTTTGAACTTGGACGGCCTGCTTTGCTCATTTAATCTATCCTTAAAAAAGGTGCAATTGATCTGAAAGATCTCAATCTAGTCTCAATCTTGAAGGGAACGAGAAGGAGCAGCCGGGACAGCCAATCATACCACCCCTTTTTTTGACTCACCAGTGGTGCAGTACAAGACCATCGGCACACATCCAGGCGGAGGCGGAGCGAATTTATTTTGGTGATGGCGAAATGAGAGCGAGCTGCACGTAGTGCTTTTCTTGTGCTGGGAATTCTGACTCTCAAAGCCTCGATTCTCTCTGCCATGCGATTTCTTGCAGATGATCTGTTAGTAACTTTTTCAAGTTTCGCTGGGGGCTGGCGGAGTTGAACCTGTCGTAGGAAGCAGGCACTTCGAACTCAGAACAAACTTTTGCAGTTGAATGCATCTCGCCTCCTTTACGGAGGGCACAAATGCGAGTTTATTCGTGACCTCATTATATTGGAAGCTAGGCAATCCAGTTCTGGAGCTTTGGCCCAGCTGTCACACGCTCTAAGAGTAGGTATGCTGGTAATCCACTTAAATGCCCTGAGGGGCATGGCCATCTTTAGAGCTGTACCCACATCCCCTTTGCAGTGATCTATCATCATTGGGTATGCGTACCTTTTGATTCATATCACAGGCACCACTCAGTACAACTGGAGCCAATCAGACGGGCGCAAGCGGAAGCGCGAGTACTGGCAGCGCGCCAACAGAGGCGTCGGTCCGTGCTGCCCTCATGGCTGCACCAACCAATGTAAACCTCCCGTTGTTTTGCTTCTTTAACGCAATGATGCCTTGGGTTTCACGCTACTTAGGTATCTCAGCAGAGCGTCCAGGCCTGCAGCTGGAAGATTTCTGATTGTTACAGGTCAGGCACAATTCAGGCAGATGCCCACGTCCCTCCACATAAGT
This sequence comes from Klebsormidium nitens, assembly GCA_000708835.1. Classification (NCBI taxonomy): domain Eukaryota; kingdom Viridiplantae; phylum Streptophyta; class Klebsormidiophyceae; order Klebsormidiales; family Klebsormidiaceae; genus Klebsormidium; species Klebsormidium nitens. Next base: position 129,118 of record DF236970.1, on the reverse strand, counting down.
ATGCACCTCGAAGGACACACTCGCTTCTGCTGACCGTCCAAGCTAATGACATCAGGAGCTTCCCTGAAAGCCTTCTACCAGCAACGGTTGCTAAGAACGACAGGGCCAGATAGAGCAGATACAGCAAATTTCCAATCGTTCTTGCCACGCTCCTTCAGGAGGACCAATTGGCAGTGAAGGAGACGTTAACGCGCCTCGACGAGCAATTGGAAGTAGCAAGGGCGATGCCGCTCGAGGAGCTGAGCGCCGCTGTGAAGGCAAAGGCTCACATGGCGGTAGACAGCAACTGGACGGTGGATGCTACAGTTCGGGTCCTCGCCCAACAAGGCCTCGAGGCCGCTTACAGGGCTTTCCAGGAGACCTTTGCGACTCCTCCACCGACCGGAGAAGAGGTAAGCGTAACTTCTGGCGCTAGATCAGGCATGACCTGCTGCCCTGAAGTAAGAATCTCAGAGATGATGACGAATCTGCACCTTGACCCCGTTTCCGCTGACGTAAGATCTTCCGACGAGTTGTACCTGGCATTTTTCGATCATTTCCGCCGAGTTTTCTCATCGATACCTCGATGGTGGGCAGCGCTCTGGCTGATTCGACTCATCATTTTGACTGCCCCGTTCAGCAAGCACTCTTTTAGCAGATTTGCGCCGAAGCATCTATGCCGTGACTTAGAAGAACAAGGCTCTGCAACGAGTGTGGACGGAAGCGAGGTGAACGCGAGACGACCCAGTCTCTTTGATTGCCGTGCAGGAGCTTGGCAAGCGGATGCACCACTTCGGGACTATGCTGCTGTACCTTTACTGGCAGCAGGAGGCCTTCGGTTATAACGTAAGGTCTCGAACCCACCCGAGCGCGGCAACCGTCTAGAATGCCGAACCGGTCAGGCTAAATTGAATCTCGTGATGTTTGCACCACATAATTAACCACTAGCACTTCTCTTCATGTGACGTTCAGAGTGTGTGTGTCCCGTAAGTGCGTACTCCCATGTGTGTCCAGAAGTTTGACAGCTGGCCACAATTTTCGACAATCAGCTCGTCGGCAAAAATTGTAAGAGTCTTTGGTCAGCTTGATACCTGTTTGCTGACTCTATTAAACGAGTTTGAAATTCATGTCTTCGATACCTTTGCAGGCCCTCTGGTGCAATAATCATATGGACCGTTTCCCCGAGGAGCTTGCCTGGGTGCTCGGTGAAGCGCGATCGGCCACTGCCCCTGAAAGTCCGCCAGGAGAAGGAACGCAAGTTTGAAGGGCCTCACAAGGGACTCGTTTCATAGATTGATCAGCATAATCTCGTAGTCTCTCTGAGAGAGCTTGGCCGACAATAAGCACCTGTGGGCAATTCGAAAGATGAAAATGGTGTACAATTACTTGGGTTTTACGACGACCCCCAGTGATCTTGGCAGCCAAAAGATGAAATTTGCAGGCCGCTCAGGGTGCTCAGCTTCTACGGACCATTCAATATGCACAGGAATCGGCCCAGGAAAGGAGCAGAGGCTTAAATGCGTTTCGTCATCTCAATTTTGCAGTACGCTGTGAAAGAACGAAAAGTGGCACGCAATAACTGAATTAAGAGTACACCCAAGAGGCTTGAGTGAAAAATGGATGCTTACCATCACAGCGTTATCGAAGATGCTAACGGCCGCCTGCACTCACTGCCTTGTGGGATCAGCATATCATCATAAGAATATCATGATGCATCATTCCCGGACTCATCCGACACATGACATGAAACGGTGATCGAGTGAGGGAGTATACTAGATATGCATGAAGCTTAGTAAGCGAAGGGCCATCAATCCGGTCGTGTCCTCTAGAAAGTGAGCTGTTCTCTAGTGAGCTGCCGGCTCACTTGTGCGTCGTACCTCGTCTACAGTACTTCTTAAGTCCATCAAACGGCATGCATGATTCCATGCGTACGTACGTTGCTGATCAGGCAAGCGTTGCCCGGCTCATGGTCTTGCATATATATCATGTTCCCAGACTTCTTTGACTCAAGATTGTCAGGTCTGACAGTTCAAAATCGAGCTAGCGTCACACTATCCAATCTACGTTGACGTACTATTCAATCTGCTTTGACGTACACTCTCAAAAGAACGTCCAGAGAGCTTTTGACTTCAGCGCTAAGTTTGCGGAAATCGCAGCTTTGCAACTCCCCTTGTTCACATCTGAAAGGACCGGGCGCGCTCGCACACTCAAAGCTATCCGAGCTACAGACGAATCTCATTACATCCTCAGCTGCGAAGCGTTGGTCTTTTCCCTGTCATAAGCCGCACCTATTTACACGTTGTCATCGTCCTCCATACCCACCAACTCGAGAGACACCGCCCAGAGCTTTTTGGCCGCCTCCGCATCGTATGCGTGTTTTGCGTACCCGTCTGAAAAGGGATCCGCTTCGTCCTTGGGCTTCGCAGACTCGCTGACGTTCTCCAAATACTTTCCCCCCTTGCCCTCCCACTCCTTGCCGACCGCGGCCCAGACAGTCGTCGCTGCTCCCTGCAGCGAGAATAGGTTGCTCAGCAAAGGTTACATTCGTTCACATTCGTTTCACATCCGCTTACAACAGCTTAAGTTCGGCGCTCTAACTTTCTTTATCAAACTTCGTTCTGGTCTGTAGAGGCAGAGAACGGAAGCAATGCGTATATCGAGAGCGGGGCCCTTTTTATCAGCAGTGCCGCAGACTCAACAAATACTCAGTGACGCCACGCCCTACCAACTCAAGGGCGGTCAGACGGGAACAATGCCCTTTGACCGCCTTATAAGGAGTCCTTTGAACCACGAAGTGGAACTTTTCCCCAGCATTGCAAGGCTTGGTCGTCGAAGGGACACTTCAAGTAGCACCTTGTACCAACGACTGGCATGCCGATCCATACTCACCTGCTCGACGTCCTTCATCTTCTTCTGCCACTCCGGTGACAGGAACGAGTCGACTTCTTCAGGCTCCATGTGGCGAGCGAGACCCGTCGAAATGATCCCCCCCGGGTGCGCAGCCGTCGCATGCAATCCCTGCGCTCCGTACCGCCTCTCGATTTCGGTCGCGAGGTAGATGTTGGCCGTCTTGGCCTGGCCGTATGCCACCCACTTCTGGTAGCCCGCCTACGGAAATGAGCGACAAAAATGTGTCTCCCCTCGACCGGACTGGATCCTTGCGAGACCTGTGCATATTCCACAATTCTGGTAAGCGTTCCAAAACGAGATCGACTACAACCTACCCGTCATTCACAAGATATGCGAAACGAAAGTGCGCCTGCTGAAAGATGACGTTATACGACTGTCAATCTTGGCGCTCCAGAGCAGGATGCAGAAGCCGTTGAAGTCGACGGCACTGAGTAGAGTTCCAACGGAATGACGCCTGGCACCTCCATGACGTCACTGCAACGGTCAGGTTCTTATGTTTCCCAAGACGCCTCACCTTCTTCAGGTCCAGGTCGTCGAAGTGGATGCCCGAGAAGCCGTGACCGGTGGACGAGAGCGAGACGACGCGGGACTGGAACTCGGGGGTGGATGACGTCAGCAGGAGGGGCTTGAGGAGCTGGAAGAGCAGGAAGTGGCCCAAGTGGTTGGTGCCGAACTGGGTCTCGAAACCGTCCTGGGTTTGGCCCTCGGGGCAGGCCATGATGCCTGCGTTGAAGAGGAGGGAAAGGGTTAGAAAGTCAGGTTGAGCTTTGATGATCACCTGCCCTTTCGCCAGGCAGCATGTTCCACATCTGTTGATGGTTAGGTGCCCTGGCAGAAGAGACCGTTTTGGGTCTGATTCTCAGGGCACATCAAAATGCCTCTTTAAACAGCCAGAAAGAATGGTCAATGAAGTAGAGTTGATCATTCTTGGGTCAGGCGCCCGCTTCATTGGCAACTCCAGGCTCTACGTCTGCTTAGTGGTCAAATAGGTGCCACGACATGTGTCTCCGTGGACACGCTATGTCTAAGATGACTAGGAAGGACAGAAACTTACTCAGTTTTGGTTTGCTCAGGTAAAGCGCGGGTTTGCAACGCACATACTGTGGGCGACTGCTTAAGTGCCATGGTTAGCAGAAGTCTCGTGGTTGTGACGGTGGTTTGTGGAATCAGAGAAGAGAAGACGACAAGGAGCAGACTGAAGGAAATTCAAGACTCCGAAAAGCAATGTCGGTTGGACAAAGCACACTTTTTGGGGCAACGAGTAAAGCGAAAATGCATTGCAGGAGAGAGAATCTTCTTATTTTGAAAGAAACTGGGTTATTGGTAGGAGAATGAAGGTAGTTTGACCTGCCAGCACTAGAAGTTTCATATTTGATTTACGGTCAAGTGCTCTTGCAGATGAAAGTTTCATTCGAAAATCAACAACGGGACTTCTTTCAGCACTTCAACCTTCACAGACAGTGTAACACTTCTTAGTAGCGACAAGCCACCTGAAGCACTGGGTTTTATTTGCAAGCAACCCCGGCCTGCTTCTCGAGTGTCATTCTAACCTTTGCCTGTGAAGACAGATACGTATGCATCTCTGGAAGGTATCCAAAGCAATACAGTAGAGCCAGTATAGCCAACAATGCAGCCCACCCCTTTCATCAGCACTGATCGATAAATTCACACCCCTCTCGTGCCAAATTGCCCTCACTATTTTGATGCGCACAGCATGCGCAATCTACAAGCAATGTGCAAGACAGCATCATATCGACACCTATCATTCCACCATCGTCGTTGACATATAATTCCAAAACCCTGACTTTTCAAATTTGAGCTTGTTGCTGCCTCAAACACAACCGAGCAGAAAAGCTCCCGCTCACCAGCATTGTTGATGAGCACGTTCAGCTTCTTGCTCCTGCTCAGAAACTCCGCAGCCGCTGCGCGCACCGACGCCAGCGAATCCAGCTCCAACCGGAGCAGCTCAACCTTCCCTCCGCTCCCGCTTTTATCAGTCTCCACAATGTCCTGCACCACCTTCTCCCCCTTTCCCACATTGCGCACTGTGAGAAACAGGTGCGCGCCAGTCGCATGCAAAGCCCGCGCAGTTTCCACGCCAATGCCAGACGAGCACCCAGTGATCAGGATCACTTTGTCCTTGAGCTTACCAACGAGGCCCTCGTCCTTGATGATTGCCATTGCGGTCGGGCGGGCATCGCCAGGGCCGTTGGGCGTTGCGTGCACAGCAGCATATGGAGCTGGTGGCGCCATTGCAAGGTGTTGTAGGAAAGACGATTCAAGAATTCGCTGAGAGGAAGAGCTCAAACAGCTGCAAAGTGCACCCAAAGAGCTCAAGCTTTATGGTTTGCAGGGTTGAAAAGGAACTGGCAGTATGCAGAATGAATGCTGTAAAGCTAATGTTTTATATCCGTCACTGTCGCTGCTGTGATTCAGCAAGAAAACTGACAAACGAGTCTTGCTTGAGCCTTGAGCCTTGAGGCTTTGGCTGAAGCTGCAGTTGCCAGAAGACGAGCAGGTTATAATTTATATGCATACGAGATCCAGAGGCGCCTCCATCTCGCTGCTGCTGAGCACATTGCAGAAATTGCATTATGGAATCCTCCACCAAATGTCGACATCTGACGTCAGTAGCTTCGGAATCGGAGCGATTGGAAGCCCGGTAGACATTTCCAGAACAGCGCTAGCGCCTAGCACGAACCGACCACCACTTCTTGACGACGTCATACGTTTCAATATCTTTATGCATCCTGGCCGTCCGTACGCCCTTCCATTTTTGATCGAACGGACGCAATGGAGGAAAAAATAACCCGCGCGCAAACAATAGGTTCAGATGGTATTTGCGATATCGTGGAAATTCCTACAGCCTACAGCTAGTCGATCATCAGTCTAACAGTAAACCTTCAGGACTGGAGTTGTGCTGTTACTCTATCTGGATTTCTTTGGTGTCTCTATGTTCTACGTACACAGGGAGCGATTCAGCCTGCGAGACCGAATGAGTATCATTCGGATATTCTCCATGAAGTAGAGTCAGATCCACATCAGTGGCCCGCCATACGCTTATACACTGATACACTTACCCGATTTCATTGTTGAATCAGTCTATTTGACAATTTGAAGCATCCATCTGGAAATTTTGTTCAAGTATGACAAGAAGTACGAGGCCCTACGAGGAAGTATCAGGCTGATGGGCTCGGGAATCGTGCGGGAATCTAGCTAACGGGAATCGTGACATGATGTTATTATTGACGTACTCTTCGAAATTGATCGATGTAGATAGTGGTACTGCATCTCTTATACTTCCAAGTCTGAAATGGGACAAACCCGGTCCCGTTTGCTGATTCGGATGCCAGGCAGATGCCGGAGCATGGTGTCCGAACTAAAGTACGTCACAATTCGGCCGGAGTAGGTACATGACCCAGATCGGATGGGTCCAAATGGCAGGGCTCGAAGAATAATGTAACCTACTGACTCTTGTCAATCTGGAAAGTTCTGACGAGCTATGTCAGTGCTCCGACGGGCAGATCTGCGTGGACGCCTGCACTAAGACAAGCGCGTGATCATTCTAGTTTCTGACAGTACTCTGGCAACATAATCTCGGGACATTAAATGTCATGGCACACGTGCCAGCATGGGCTTCCCAATCGAGCCCAATCATTGGATCGCCCAGGTGCACAGGTTTGCGCCTGCTCATCTTCTCCGATCCCATTCAGCTTTCAGAGGCATCTCCCTGATCACTGCAAGTCACATGGGACGTTCATGTATTGACGTGCACATGGTATAAGAAGAATTGCGGCAGTCAAGTAGTACTTGTAAGCGGTGCGCACATCTTTACAGCTTCGCACAAAGCCAATGTAAATCACTTCATGAGTCTTTCATCGCCCAGAATGTCGTCATTCCAGCATGCGACAGACAGGGGCCCTTATGCACGTCAGAGACCAAAGCAGTGACCAACTTGCAGCGTGTCATGTGGAATTGAAAGCGCAACTAGGTCCTCCGTCAGCAACTCTTCGTGACAAATTCAAGGTTTATTACGACGGGCTGTGTAGCTTGGCTTGAGATGCGTAACGAGCTGTGATCTCCATACGGCCCGCACAGTGTCCACTCGTCGAGGACGCAATTCTCATCAGGGAAGACGCTTCACAACTTTATAATGGTTCGATAAAATAGCTAGAAAACGCATCCAGGAACGTTTATTGCTACATACCACCAGAGGCTCAAACGAAAGGTGGACTTTCAAGTTGAATGCAGATAAGACTTTACGATCTAGAGACAAGCCCTTCTTCGGACCGGATGGCTCCGTCCGATCTGCTATCTAGCCGGTGAAAGCATCGCGAAAATGCTCGAGATCAAGTCCGCCGTCCAGCACAGCTTGCCGGGACACGGACATCAGCCCTTCACGGGTCGAGCGCCATGGTCGGCGCACTGTGACGTCATGAAGCTCGAAGATTTTGTAGGCCAGTCGTGGGCACTTCAGGGGCTATTCGAGGGGGACACTGGCAGGCTCCTTCTCGCAAGCCGGGGCCTGACCGATGCCGTCCTGGCAGAAGTCGAAGGCAATGCGCATCAGGTGGGTGGGGGCGCTCATGTAAGAGTGTGTTTTCAGCACGAGCTCCTGCAAGAGTCGCTGAGATAGAGAGAGGAATCAAAAGTCGGGTCACGTCCAGCTCCGTTCGTCATCCAGATGAATTGCTCGAAGTACGCGATGAAGGAGAAAGGAAGGTGTATGAAGGGCGCTGTGTGCGAAAGGCGCGTTTCATCTGCTTGAGTCCCGCGCAGGCGGAGAGGCAAAGAAGGCAGAGTTGACGTCAAGTCTTGTCGAATGGGTTGACCAAAGCGGCAAACGTTGCCGACGGGTCGATGCTCAGCGGAGCTGGCACGACCGCACTCGGGAGTCCCAGCATAATGAGAACGTGAAAGATATGTTAGCTGGCTGTACTTCTTTACTCAAGGCCACGTGGCAGCAGCTGCTTGGTTTTGGGAAAACTTTCAGATTGTTGGACGTTTCAAATGATGTTCAAAGTAAAGGCAAAGAGAGTCTTCATGAAACCCATATGACGGATCCACCTAAAAGCAACGTCCCTTTTTTCTTCTTTCTGCAGGCCGTCACACTCTTCGATCTAGTTCCCTCCCTGACTCGTGCCCAGTTTCGTCACCATGCGAAGCAGCTCACGGCCCACAAGTGCAATCTAGCGACCTTCTGTTCAATGCTCTGCAAACCAAACGGGCACTCAGGAGGCATTACTCCAGGCCGGGAGCATTCCCCGAAGGGAAAACCACGACATGGCAGCCTTTCAACAGGAAAGGGCCCTCTTGGGTCTCAGAACCGGTTGCACGTTTGCAGCGGAAACTCCAGTCCGGTTAGCGGCTCTGCACATTTTAAGAACATGGCAACCTCAGCCAGCGTGGATGGAAAGAGCTGTAGTGTTGGGGAGCATGACGGAAGAGAGGAATCGCACTGTCAGCTAACGGAGGAAAAGCTGCGGAGAGGGGCAGGAGGGGCCCCTGGGCTGTGCGTCCAGGTTGAGCTTCAGCGAGTTGCCGCGGCCACGCCGGGGGGGATCCATTCTGCGGTCGTTACCAATGGGAGGAGTTTGATAAAGGGAGAGGTGGCGAGCCCTGACGGATCAACCGCGGTGCTTGCGACCTTCTGCCATGTGCCTGAGTTGCAAGAAGCGATCCAATCGCTGTCCAGATTGAAGCGCGCAGTCCAGACAACCAGCTTTTCGCTGCCGCCTCGGACGAAGATGCCGGTAGGCTGCTCTCCGTTTCGGCCAGCTTTTCAACAGCAAGATTGAGGTGTACACTTGTCTGCTTTGACAGATTGGTTCCCTTATTGGCCAGCACCTCTTGCAGGGCCAAGGGAAACAGGCGTCGGTGCATTCCAAGGTTTCGTCGAATTCGAGTCCGCTGCCTGATCGCTCTGGGTCAGCTTTGTTGCGTCGATGAAATCATCGTGTAAGTTCTCAATTGGGTGCCTAGAGAACCAAGGCCCGATGATGCAGTGCGAGCAGGCGAAGCACGCTTGTTGACCGGGTGGCGCCCGGTGGCGCGGCGGTCCCGATGACATATGGCCATGCGTATATGTGTCAGTGTCATTCGCCGTATACTACCAACGACGAAATTGCGATCAGCTTCTCAGTAGCTGCTAGGGATAAGATCATTTTAACTGTATGATTTGTACCGAGTTGCGCGCATGTACGTAGGCACGTCGCGCCGCGAGTTGTGTTGGAAATGCATGCAGTAACATTGATTCTAGGTTTGGTTAGTATCCCTCATAGAATTTTGACACTCAAAACCTTGCGGTTTCGAGAGCTTAGGGACAGTCAAGCACTATAGGCAACTTAATGCGCGCATGCGTGTCAAGATGAGCGCAAAGTTTGCGGATCAGGGTTCAGTATATAAGCTTAGTCGAGATCAACATGAGAAGCAGACGTTAACTATTGATTGAGTTCGACAGTCAGGCCTTGGCCATTTATGACAGGTCTTCCGTTGACCATAATGATTTCGTGCAGATTTACATTTCAGCGCTGCCCGATCAATAGACTAGAAGTAATTCAGGTGCCATTGCGTTGAATGCCGCCTAGGCAACCCGAGACAAGCATGTTCACCAAAGTATTACTGCAGGAGGAGATGCCATGATTGATAGTGAGTAGTTCTCCTGCGCCAGGATAAATAGGCGTCAGACGAAACGGCAGATAGAATCGTGTAACACAAATCCAACTTGGCGCGCAGATAACCCAGTGAAGCTAACAAGCATTTGAAGCATAGTGAACCCTGTGACAAACATCCCGTCACTATCATCCTCAACGACGAACGGCA